>OZ018324.1:22748327-22976801 GCA_963969495.1 Ceratothoa steindachneri
AGCTTTAATTAAATATTATATAAAATCTTACTTTCAAGGTGATTTAATAAAAAACCTCACGCACAAAATGATTTTAAAAATTTTATTTGTCAGCTTTTTTGTCCAGTTTTTGAAGTCACAGGCAGCATATACAAGATTGAACACAAGCTTATGAGTCACATATATATAACATTATATAGGGTCATCAAACACACAAGGAAGTAAATTAGTTACAATAATGTCATTGGACAGGATGAATCTCAGTGATAGGTTGTCCTTGTTGCGGCAGGGCCCGTGGAAGTCTTGCATAACTTTGCTTCGGACAATATTGATTGGAGATTCATCTGTTTTCCAGTGAGTTTTCAAGCATTTTAGACCTGTTGGGTATTCATTCAGAGCTACAGATAGTTCATGAAAATCTTCAGCACGGAACAAGTAGGTGCTGAACCAATGGTCAACCCATGAGTAAGAAATGAATGAACAGATTTTACGCAGCCTGCTCCGGGTGTCAGGCATCAGAATGGACGCAAGAAGGGCTAGAATGGCACGAAAGTTCCAACGTGCATTGCTGATGTTTGGGATCTTTTGAAACTTTACAAAAGGGACCTCATTCATCTCAGTGAAGTGACGGAAGACACGCGTGAGGTGATAGAGAAACTTCATGTCGTCTCTCCAGCCGCCTGTTTCCTTAATCTCAGTTTTACCGTTGCTGAAGGTTGCTTTCAATTTATCATAATTGCTCATCAAATCCTGCACAAAGAAGTACTCTATATTTGGTGATTTAGTCGACCCATGGAGTTCATCGTCCATGACAACGCAAAGAATTTGATCCAGGACATGGTGCTGGTAACTGATGAACTTGGGTTTAGGGTGACCTTTATCTTCGAACATTTGCTGCAGTTGAACAACAATGCTTGTCTTTTTGCCGGTATTCACGCTTGTTGTGTCGGCGACAAGCATAACAATTGATCCCCACAGGTTGAACTCCTCTAACACACCCTGGAGCTATTTTGCAATTGTTACAGCTTTCCTATCTTTCAATTTGAGCCCAGCCAACTTTATATCTTTCGCTTATTCTTGAGTACCACGACCTGATATTCAAAGTCCTCAATACGTTTGCCGTCAAAGTGTAAGCTCCACTTTTCCAGATAAAGCGTGCTCACCAAGTGCTTCTTCACCTGAGCAGCTCTCGTGTAGATTCTTTGTGGATTGCTGACTGACATGGAGTTGGGATTTCAATGCCCTCATCAGAAAGATGGTTACATATCTTTGCTGCTCTTTGGGACGACAGCTTTGAGCTTGTAAAAAGGAGTCTTGCTAAGCCTGTTGGGTTATGCTTCATTTTCCTCGTTGATGCTGCATTCTCATCCTCCTAAGAACTGTCTTTGCTGTTATTGGATGAGTCCGTGCTAGTTTCGGAACAATCAGGTGGTGCTGAGCTGGAAAGTGATGACACAGTTGCTTCCATTGCCTTCTTTCGCTTGGATGGGTGGATGGTCTTGGCACTAGCAGGTTTACCAGTGGAATAACCAACCTGGCATTTGGTCAAAATTTGCTGTTTATAGAGGTTCTCATCTTCTTTGCACAACCAGTTGCCTTTCACCTTGGTCACGTCAAACAGTTCATTCAAAGAATTAAAGTTTTGTTTCTTTCTGCAGTACTCATAGTCTTTCAGAAGGTTTTCTAGTTTTGCACAAATGGCTTGATCAGATACATGCGGGAAGTTCAATGTTTTGCTTCATTTGACTTTTAGCTCCACAATAATTAGGCCGATCCTCTGCCTACGTTCTTTGGCGGTGGATTCAAGAATTTGAAGCGTCCAACGACGTAGATTTTCAGGGGCATGCAACTCCGTTCACTTAAGGGTGCTTCATAAACTGCCACGTTGCCTCTTCTTGATGGTGCTTGAAACTGGACTAAGTTATTTGTCCAGGGTTTCTTGTTCTTCTCCGTGTTAAAAAAGCTCTTCTTGAACGACATGTTTTGTACTCAGCAACTGAAATAGAAAATAAACCTGAATATTAAATATATAACAAATTAAAGAAACTGTTATTGAGCTTTTATATATTTTATTAAAAAACAAGCAATTTACAATTATAAAAAATAAGAGAGAAGGCAGACACTAATAAAATATTATATGCTATTATATTATATAATTAGTGAGAGAGTTAAATGTAGCTTACCAAATAATACCGGGATCTCTTTACAATAAACGCTGGAGAATACACAACAATTATAATAAGGCAATAATAGTATCAACGCCGTTAAAACTGGACTAGTAACTACCCGCTTTAAACATCTCGCTTATATAGCGCACGCGAAATGGCTGAAGAAAATTCTGGAACTCTACAGAAATCGCCCAAGCGATGACGTGAGATTTTCTGTAAAATTTTATACAATTCTATGGTACATAAATTATTGCACAAGTCTGTTTGATGACTTATATATTTAATATAAATATTTTTAACACATATAAAATGCTAAATTGGCCTATATTACATTTCAAAGTTGTTTGTTCGTGACCTTTTTTAATATTTCAATGGAATAAAAGTAATTTTTGTCATTAATAGGCAAAAGTTCATTCATTCGTACAGGAAATAATTTTTGATAAAAAAGTCAAAATGTCATCACCCTAATATTAGCCCATACATCAGTGTGATACAGGTTGTAATAAAATCCTTGCTTTAATCTTTCTATCTTATGTTCATTTATCAGCGTACCGTGCAACAATTGCAAGATATCTCTCAATAACTTCATTATTTAATTACTTCTCATAATTCTCGAAATCCTCTTAATGTTGCGAAATGTGTTGACATAATAATTTGCGGGCAAATTGCCAGGCTTCCGAAGATCTGCCATCGGAGGTGGATGGCTCCTTGTTGGCATAATTTGGCTTCCACAGCTTACACCCAAGCGAATGTAAAATTATATTTTATAGTGATCCGAAGCGAATAAACAACCGCCATCTCTCCTTATGTTTGGATGTGAGATATTATATGTTCATTATGGCAATTATCATTGGATATGAATATTCCTGTGTTTGTATAAATTTATGTGTGAACTTAAAAGATTTTAAAGATCCCATTATTATTATTAATATAATTATTATTTATTATTATTAAAGTAACAGCTTAAGTACAGACATGCTTTTTTAGTGCCATACACTCGACCATCGCTATAATCTCCTATAGTCTCATCAGATGTTTTAGGGGTTTGGGTGTTTTGAAGACTTATATTTAGTCTGTGTTGGATTAGAGAATCTTAGCTAATTTATCAACTGGGGAACTTATTTATTATAGTGTTGCAATGTTTTAATTGTTGCCTCCTGCATTGTCGTAATGTTACATTTAGCATGTTTGTGGATTTTAGGCATTTCTCGACATTGCTGATCTTGCTAAGGTCTCGTTTTGCACGTGAGTATTAATTGCTGATCAAGTCATTACACTCTTCTATCTATTAGTGCTACCTTTTCATATGCTTATTTTATTAGCTCTGAATCATTTGATAAAAAAATTGCCCTTATTTATTGACCACCAGGTTACCTGCCAAACAATTTCTTTGACGCACATGTTAATTTTATAAACCAGGCGTCTTCTTCTTCTACCCTAACCTTGCTTCGAAAAGGATGAAGATACTTACCAATACTTTTTATTTATCTTACCCCTCCCAGTAAACGAGAGTGGCTAATCCCATTGTAATATTTTATAAAGTAACTCTGCAAAATTCTTGGCGCAACAGGTTAAACTTTCATATTGCTTTAATAGATGTCTGCATTGCGCTTGTTTTGAAATGTAAACGGGGTGGTAAAATGGCTTAGGGATCCATTTATACGGTTGAAAAACAGACTTTCAACTCTAAGTGGAAGAAAATATTCAATATTATGTTCCCTGATTTTAAAAATATATAAATGGTTCAATAAATTACTCACTATCGCACACTTCCTCAGTATCACATACCATTATTCAGTATCATACACCAATACTGAATATGGCACAATGTTACTCAGTATCATACACTATTAGTCATTATCACATACCATTACTCAGCCTAACATCATTTAGTACAACATTTACAGAAATCGTAACACTGCACTGATTTATGATTTGATGTTGGAGAATAACCAATCATGTTGTATAGGGAGGTTTTCTCTTTGATAAATCTTTCATTGCACATGGTAGGTAATTCTTTTGAATTAGACACTTTGAATGAGCAGCGAGTACCAGACTGCTTATAAATAAGTTTAATATAAATTAATAGCCTTCTTTGCAGAGGAAATACGAGTCTGACTTATTTTACCATCAAAGCCAGTCTGCCTTCAATATATATATACATATATACTATCGTAAGAATAATAATATTTCCCTCGCCAGTACATCGATAATTTTCGTCGCTCACAAAATGAGATTCAGGATATATCAGGTATATGCTCTTTTTCACAACACTGAAGATTGACTATCATTTTATGGAGAGAAATTCAAGAGCTTTTCTCGTTCGCGATCCAGAATTTCCATTTATATCACCTCTTTGTCTGGCTGACTTGGTCCTTGCGTTCGCAATGCCATTGCATTGGATTCTTTTTGTTTTACTCTTTTCAGAAAAGTAAAAGTTATGTTGAATTAAAATGTAAGTTGAGACAATTCGTTTTATAACATTATTATTGCCTTCCCCTTGGCTTTTCAACCTTGACCCACCTTTTTAAGTAGTCAGCATTTGCTAAAAGCCTCGATAAAGTCTTGTCTTCTCATATTTCTCTTATCAAGTCTGGTCCTAATAGAGAGTGGTAGTCATTAAAAGTATGTGTGGTAATGAAACAAAAAGAAGGAGGTTTCTTGAGATTTGTGGAAAAAGGAGTTAAGTATTACTTAAACACTTAAGCAAATGAGGAAAAGAGATAATTCGATTTAACATAACAATAAGACAGTTTGATATAAGAGAAATAATTACTTTCAAAAGAACATAAGGTTAAGAATAGTTGCATTATCAACCTCGTTCGTATGACCATTTATATTATATATTCCCTAAGGATTTATTTAGAGCGCTCGGTTTCTGTGTGATTCATAGGATCTTATTTCTCGGCTTCTATAATACACTTTTCCGACACTAGCATTTAGGAACGAAACGCAAGCTTTGATTCTACATAAAATCTTGTCTCTCTTAAACTAATATTATTTTAATTTTTTTTACAATGTCCACTATATTTCCATTATCTTTATCAACTTCTTACTTTCATATATATATATATATATATATATATATATATATATATATATATATATATACATTCTCTTATGTAACTCTACTCTCTCTGGCACTCCTTATTTGGGCTCTAAAGTATTAATAATGCTACATTAAAATACCATCGTTGACTCTATTTCCTTTCTTTTCGTCAATAATATGAATCATAAGGGATTGCTATTCCAATAAACCTGCATCCTTTAAATATTCTCCCGTAAGAACAATCGTTATCTGTGATGAAAGACAATGTGCGAAATGAAAGAGAAAAGAAATAGAGGAAAATAGAGCAAAATTAACAAAAAATCTCTCAAAACCCCATTAACTCTAATAGGACTATTTGAGGGCATTCGACACAACTATCTTTTAGTATGGTTTGGAGAAAGCTAAACTAACCACCTATGCTAATTAAAGTTCTAAACCGAATTGAGACGAAATGATTTTATTGTTCTAAGAATCCGGCTGCATTTTTTAATGAAACAGTCGCATTCAAAAATCTGTCCATTTGAATTTCACTAGGAGTAGTCAAAAAAAGGAAACTACTTTAATATTAAAAACTAAGAGTACGCTCTATTTTGCTTAAGATAGAATGGGATATTACAAGAGAGCTCGCCATTAGATAATTATGATTAAGACAATGATTGCTCAAGTGAATATGGGGGAACTACTCGTGCCCAAAATGCTCTGTACTACTCAAAGGCGACATCTCATAAACTAATGAGGGAATTTAAGTTATCCACGAGTAATGAATAGTCCAAATCGTAGTTCATTTGTTGACCAAAAACATTGCTTTCAGGAAGATGAAAGGTCTCAAGATTTTTTTATAGCAAAATATCCATTATCTCCACATCTCTTAGCAATTCAGTCTGTGCCCTCGCTGGCGGTTGCCAGAAGAGAGATAGACTCCATTATTAATCTATCCATTACTCATCAATCTATCCATTACTCAATCATCCCAAACATCCATCATCCATCCATTACCAATCTATCCATTGACCCCATAGCAGTTTTTCTAAAGCTATTTTCTCAGTGAACTTCTTTTGATTTTGAGAAACGGGACCATCCATAACAAAATATGGGTACATTGGTACAACCATTCAGGCAGTGGTTTTTCTCAATGTTTATGTTAGATAGAGGAACGGAACTTCTTGAAAATGTTCTTTGTAGATGAAATTCTTTTTCACCTTATTTTATCATTTTCATTATGTTTTCCAATTTACTAATAACTTTGTAGGTGTTATAAAAAATAAATTAATAAAATAGATTGCTCTGATGCGTATCATTGTGAGTAAAATGTTTATATCCTCTATTTCCTTGTCTCTTTATTCGCTGATGTAGGAGTTAATATTTTATCTCCTCATGTGATGAAACGCCCCCTAAAATAATATATGCATATCAGAAGAGTTTTCGATGACGGAAACTGGCATTAATTTTTTAACTTCCCCCGTACACTATATTATTATAAAATAGTAATATTACTGATGTCTCTTAAAATTATTACTTACTGTTTCTACTTTTTCTGTTGTTGGAGATTTTGGAATTGGGTTTTCAGAGTCTTCCATAGTAGATACCTTGGTTTTAAGACCCGTCAACTTCCGCAAAACCCTAAACATTTTTCATTAAAAGATAATCCAGGATTTGGACACGAGAATGGAGTTCATTTCAGCGCTGGTGGTGAAGGACTCTAGACTACAACTTATAGACGAATAAACTTTTATTCCGATAAATACGAATCGCGGAAAGGGGAATCGAGTAAATATATCTTTATATACGACTTTAAACACACTTTTGAAATTATCTGACGTGTTATTTTATTATAAATAAAAACAAACAATGCCGTGCACTTTTTGGATATCGTGATTAATGTAGTTATCGATATATTACCGAATATGTAATAAAGGCAATAATCTCACATATGTCATTTTTCGTATTTACTAAACTTAATTCACCTTTTCCAAGCATGTATATGGTTATTTATATAATGTTAGAAAAAACAAATGTCAAGTGAATGATCATTTCATAACATTAAATTAACATGCGTTTATTATCGGAAAACACAAATATCACTCATGCAAACATATAGGCATGAGAGGTAATAAAACGCTTGTTAAATATTTCTTGGTTAATTTATTTTTTATAAGCGTTCTTTAGGTACCATTGAGCGCAGAAACGTATGCACGATGTGTCACAGTTTACATATCTGCAAATTCACAAAACAAATAGAAAAACTAAACGTAATATGGAGGTAAAGTCCAGTAGAATAGGCGTGTGTTTTCGCCTTAAGGTGCAGCGGCTATGCGTATTCTCTTTCCGCTCCTAAATCACTGTTTGAAGTTCAGCATGAGCTCCACGAAGAAACGGAAGCCTCAGAGGTGCGTTTGCGCAGACTCGACCCCCAAATTTGGAAATACCGCCCGCGAAAGTTGATCAGAAACTATTTTATAAAAAACAAGTAGAAGAGATCATTTTTTATAAGACATGGATTTAAGGGACTTTTGTGAAAGTGTTTACAAAACTCCAGTAACAGAATTTCAGATTTAATGTTATATATATACATTATAAAACCATTAATGTAGTTATAAAATAAATAACGCGCATACTATGAGAATTCTGGTGATATAACACACATTAAGGAATATCTCTTACCCTTGTATGGGCACATAGAAACTAAAAAACTTTTCCATCAAGTTAATAATTAAAAGAGAATAAAGAATTTTATTGTTAATTTCTTCCACTAGATTTTCCATTTTATATTTATTTCAGACTCTTGTTTCTCGGGTAATTAATAAAAAACAATAATCCATATAAGGCTATTCTGACGAAAATACTTGAGAGAGGAGCTCATCACTCAGATAGGAAGAGTTGATAATGAAAGAATTGGACCCTTGATAAAAGCAGAATAGTCGTGGTAAATAGATATTCTAAAAAGTTATTGCGGTGGGGCACAATAATAAAAACTACCATCAGATTTATGTGCTGGAGAGTATAATTTAAATCTTACGGAAGAAAATGAATTATTTCATAATACAGAAGAGACGTATAATTATGTAGTTATGGATTTTTTTCAAGGAATTCTACGGTACTCTCTAATTTGCACGACAGATTATCCCTGAACATATCACGGAATATTTGTACTAACACACACCGTTTCATGTTGAAATAACTCAAATTAAGTTATAAATGATCGTTTTCATTTTGGTATCCGTGAGAATTATTTAAGGCATGTAGCAAACATGGCAAATATTCACTCACTAAGCAACAGCTTTAATAGTAAATAACTTAACTTGTTGCTGAATACAACGCAAATTCACTAATTTAAAAATTACATCCTTCCACTAATAATAGAATTAGTGCTAACAATAGATATTAATACATGTAAAGCTTTGAAAATAAATTATACATGTAAAGCTTTAAAAATAAATTATACATATTTCCCTTAAATATGTACACTCGTTTCATGCTTATACTCTATGTATAGCTTATTGAATTAATTTGGCGCCTGGTAATATTATGTTTACTCCATGTCTACTGAGGTGCGATTAATGCGATGCAGTTTATCAAAGTTGTTTGAGTGATCGTTTGGCTATATTTATTGCTGTATAGATTAAAAGGGTTAGATTAAACTGATTTATGTAATAGAGTCAATAACATTTGTTTGAATAATTAATGGACTATTTTTACTCTTGTTTCACTCTAAAAGAGAGAAAAATATTATAGGGTCGGGTGAAAATGTACTATTTCTCTTCTGTTACCTATTTTAGGAAATATGCGAAACTTGATAAGGTATGGCAGAAATGAGGCGAAATTTTCAATCCATTAATCCCCACATAATCTGTGCATACTGCCATGGATGACATAAATAACAGGAGCAAAAGAAAACAAACCCTTGTCATTCAGTTTCTAATCAGTTTGCATAAAATACAAATATCAATTTGTAAATTTATCTCACCCCCCCCCTCCTGTAGGCTGGCACTGTGTGCAGCCTTTACACTTGGTACCTGGATGAACTGCACATCCTCTAAGACCTAAGTGCAAATTAGGGAAGCCCTGTCACTGGTTTGATATGAATCTTTGATGGCTCCTGGGAAAGTTGTTGGTGCGCTTCCCTTTCGCTTACTCTACGACTATCCCTTCAACATTTTCCCCCACTCATTTGGTCCAAGAAGAACTCATCTCACCTGGGCATAGTTTGGTTTGCTAGACAAGATGACCGGGTGGATTGCACGCTATCCAGGGTGCACCTAATGCCGTTGTATGATAATAATAAGTGATCACCCAGCCTACTTATTAGTGAATCCGCCTATCTCCATTTCTCCTTATTAAATACCCGCCTATTCCCTTCAAAACTTGCTCTTCTATCCACGGAACTTCTGTCCACTCGGTATACTTTCGTCCTCTTATGAGCAGTTATTCGAGTGAGAGTGTATACCATGAGGTGACCACTAGCTGCGTGAGCCGAAAGCCCGCTAACTGAGGTTAGTATTAGCCACGGGTTATGCTGGGCCGTTGACTCTGTTCATCGCCTTCCAGTACATACAAGTATACAATGTGTCTATGTCCACACCATCCTTTATGGTCAAAGCTCGAGGACAAATTCGCCTGAATGGCGCACCCGCTTACCAAGGCCCATCTAAGCTAGAACCCGTGGGCCAAGTACGAGTATATGTAAATGATCACATTCTAAAATTATCTGATTTTATGGTGACTTTACTCCCAAGGCAGTGGGAGGTCATAGTGTCTACTTTTCTTGCATTTTTCCCTTTTACTCTAATCACAGTGACAGCTGTAAGAAATAGTTAGAGACCGGAAATACATGGAGGGCCGCCTCCGGCATTGCCCTCCCTAGGTGTCGGGAAAGATGAGGTAACACAAGACAACCTTTCGACTAGTTGAGTGCTCTCCTCCCACTATTCCCATGTGGCAAAAGGACATATCCTTTTCTATCTTTAAAGCCGCACTCGGGCAGCTCCACCTCAGAAAATAAGGTGCCCCCATATGCTATCTCAGGGGGCCCTCCCACTTACTTTTAGTGGAGAGGAGGTTTAATCCTAGCTTATAAATACGTCTAAGGTGTTTTAACTCTTACCCCCGTTCTTTGCAGTCACCTATGGACTACTCCATCTCTGCACCAGCTGCGGGCCATTCTTTCTTTTCACATGGACTGCCAAGAAACACCCTTAGATGAGTAAGGGATAGCGGGGCCCGGCAGGGCGTGACCCTTTACTCTTACAGTCACGCATTTTAAGTTTGCAAAAAGGTCGGCGTGACTGTCCCTCTCTCTTTCCAGATGGAGGTTGACTCGCCGGTTAAAAAGAAAGATCACTAACAGTGATATTTTGTGGGTAGGGAATGACCCTGAGCTAGATATGGTTCCGAGGTGATCTCGCCCCAGATGGTATAATCTTCCATGGGGGCGAACCCGGACTCTGTACAATGCACCAAATTTGAGCCCACTCCAGTGCAAGCTTCTTTCAGGCACGTCCAGCCACGAAGCTTGACGTGCTGATTTTGGCCTTGTCGCTTGCCAAAGCGCCAGCAGACATGTCATTCCCAGTAGCCCCTGCGTGGGGCGATGAAACTTTAATCATTTTGCCCTCTTCTTCCTATTGTTCTTCTTTTGGGGAAAGGAGGACCTGGAGTGAACCCGCTTCTCTCCACAACTGGAAAGAGTCCCCTTGCCGGAAACCGGCATAAACGAAATCTTTCTCTATGATGGAGAATGCTTTGCTATAAAAGGGGCAGCAGTAGGGGGAGGTTTTCTCTCGTCTTATTGTGAGTTTTGGGGGCCCGAGCTGCCTGAAAAGAAGCTTGCACAGGAGTAGGCTCAGGATCGGTGCTTGGTACCGGGTTCGCCCCATGGAAGATCCTACTATTTGGAGCGGGGCCACCTCGGGACCTCCAAGCGCCTTAGGGCGGGAGGCACAGACAAAGACCTATGTCACAAGTGCGCTGAGCTGAGCCTAGATTTCGTCAGGGCCTCACATTCAGAGACTACCTGGAGTTTTTAATATCACTGGCTTCAAATGTTTTCTGGTTATTCGCTCCCAAAGTTGGCAGCAAGTTGGGCAAAAGAAGCACAATCTATCAGAAGAGACCAATAGGTAGTTTGACTGATAGACAGCCAAAAGTGACTCGATTCTCGGACTGGAGCTTTCTAGCGAATGTGCCGGACCCTTACAAATTAATTGAACTTCTGGTCAAAGAACTTTTGGCCGCCACAGTTGCCCGACCTCAATCCCATCGACTACAGCGTGTGGGCACATGCCGAAAGCAAGACCTGCAAGGCCCACCACAGCAGCTTCGAATATCTGAAGTCGGCCATTAACTGCGTGTGGGCTAGCTTAGGAATAACTTTGTCCGCAACGTGTACGCGGCCTTCAGTTTTTGCCAGGAGAACGTGCTCGCCGCCGAGAGAGGCCAAGTTGATTAATAGTACAATTTAAACACATATTTATATGTTAAAATCAGTGCTAGGAAGTCGAATCGATTTCGAACTTGAATCGATTATAAATATAAGTTTGAAGCGAAAACGTCGAGTATCATTAATAAAATAATTTAGGAATTCTAAGAAATAACAGTGGTTTAACTTGTGAATAGTAGGTAAATGTATATTTTAATCTTTTGTCCTAATCCTAGTCCTAATCTTATTTTGCTAATCACAGAATGACCCAAAGCTAAACATTTTTTCTGCTGGGAGTTTTTAAATCTCTAAGAGATTTCTTAATGATCCAACCTGATCTTACCTTCGCATCTAAATGATAGGCTCGAGTTCTTGTTTCGATAATCACAAAAAAGTACACAGTGAATTTGGGTTATCTAGTATATAGATATGGTAAACAAGAAATAACGCAGTAAATAACGAATTTACCATAACTCAAGGAAAACGTCTAATAAGTTGGGAAAAGGTTTTATACGTTACTTTGTTATAAATTATATTTTACGAGAAAAAAAACATAGAACACCGAAATAGTAGATTTAAGCATTTGAAATGCAAGCTGAACTCGAACTCGAATCGAAGTATAATCCAAATCCAAATTAAAAAATCGAAAAGCCGAAAAGTTTGAATCGAAAAAAATATAGAAAACTCGAATCGAAATCAAAATTGATATTTTTAAAAATGCCAAACTCAAATCGAAACTCGAATCGATTTTCATTTCAGTTCCCAGCCCTGTTTAAAACAATAAAAATTGTCTAACTGCATCAAAACTATTATTGAGTTTTGTTTTGAGAGCGTCATAACGAGTTTAATAGGACTTTTACAATATCTGCTACATGCTATCACACAACATTCTTCCAACCCAATTCGACAAATATTTTTAGTCACGAGTGACTATATCTCACTATGTCGGTTGGTCGGTCCCCATTTTGCTTTTTATTGTTTTTGTAATAACATCATAACTATTAGACAGATTCTAACGAAATTTGGTACATTATGTTTTTTTTACATTTCATTTCGAATGATATAATTGTCAAAGTCCTCCCGAGGTTAGCCCTATAATTATTTTGTTTTGCCAATAACATCATAACTATTCGTCCGATTCTAGCAACATTTGAAAGCCTTATGCTGTTTTACATTCGCTTTTGAATGATATAATGGCCAAAATCTTCCCAAGGTTAGCCTGGGAATGATTTTATTTTGACTATAACATAATAACTATTCGGCCGATAATCTGCTAGACAAGACGAAGCTATAATATGCTATACTCTGCTAGGCAAGCCTAGAATAGCCTATATTATGCTAGGCTATTATAGGCTAGGCTATTGTATGATAGGCTATACTATGCTAAGATATGCTAATACTAGGCTATATTATGATACGCTTGGCTATATTATGTTAGCTTGCCTATAGTATGCTAGGATAGGCTATCGCATGCCCAGCCGGATATATTAGCTAGGCTATAGTAGCCTATTCTAGCTTGGTTATACTACTCTAGGCTACTCTAGGCGACGCTAGGCTAGGCTCTGTCATACTTTTTTTTTTTTTTTTTTTTTTTATAGAGCCCATCTGGCAACTACTGGCTCTGTCATACAATGCTAAGCTATACCTGGTTCGGTTAGGCTAGGCTATAGTAAGCTGGGCTACACTAGGCAATGCTACGCTAGGCTAGACTATAGAATAATATGCTGAGTTAGACTAGGGTCTACTAAGCTAGGCTAGGCTAGGCTATACTAGGATAGGATAGGCTATATTAATAATTTTCACCAATCTACCCCGAAGATTACCTACTGTTAGGTGGAAAGACGTCTAGGCAAATAAAGTTATGCCTCTTCCGATCAATTTTCCTTGCCTAGAGCCATATGTTGAGACTATAGTCAAAGCTATAAGAAAGCCACAGCGTTGCTTTCGACTTCAATGAATCATATATATATATATATATATATATATATATATATATATATATATATATATATATATATATATATATATATATATATATGTGGTCTTTTGTTGAAGACCATGGTGTATTTTACCTTAATAAATTTCATTTAGCAACTTTCTCTTCTTCTAACTATATTTTTTTATTCCATCTTGTAGATGGTGGATCACTTATCCTGTATTCATCTCTCTTTTAAGTGAATGTGTTTGGTAAAAACAAACTAAATTGCTAAGCTTTCGATCTTATTTGATCATCTTCGGAGCGTTTTGATATGTGTTTTTAAGGGGATCTTATTCCGCCAAGGTTGAGCGTAACGTTAGAGGAAACGGGCCAGTCCGATGAGTGGAATTTTAAAAATGATTCTAATGTTCGATTCCAGCTGGTCGCTTGACTGTTGATGGCTGACTTATCTTCGTTTATTAATATGGCTTCTAAGATGTTCATCCTAGCTTTATTAACCTATTTTCTTTTAATAACGGTGTTGTCAACTAGCATATCTCTCGTTAGGTTAATGTTATGTGCACTCTCCATATGATTTTTAGGTGCTCCGCTTTGCAGATGCATGGTTAAACGTCTCGAAAGTGTAGTAGTTGTCATGAACTCGTAAACTACGTTGGTTGAGTTGAGATTCGAGGAGTTTAGGCAGCTGTTATTTTTCTTTAGGAGATTGCTGGCTTTTGTTTTTTATAATATATGATAAGTTGAATTTTATCCATTTAATTTTTAACCTTGATGTTACGGTTAATAATCTCCTTGATGTTTTTTTCATCTATTTTATAAACATCTGATTTCTGTAATACACTTTGATGTTGTTTACTTCTACCTGATTACTTTCAGTTTTATCCGTATCTTTGCAATGATTATTTTAAATGATTGGAGTTGTTTGTCAATCATGCTGTTTGAGAAACCGTTGTTCACGAGTGTTTGTTTTACTCGTGCTATTTCTTGGTGGAAAGGTTCCCACGTAGAGCAGCATTTATGTGCTCGACGGATGTATGAGCCGATTACGCTTATTTTATACCTTTCTGGGCATTCACTCTCCGCATTGAGGCATCTTCCCATGTCGTATTTTTTCTAAGTACTTTGGTGCTCAATTCGTAAGTGAATTTGAACACGGAGTTCTCCTCAAATTGCTGCTTGATGTTTACTGATGTACTTCGTTTTGGACGTTGATGTAGATTTCGTCTACGTATGGGCAATATGTGTGTGGCTTATTTTCTATGATGTCCAATAATCTCTCTTCAAGTTGACCCATATAAGAGTTGGCGAACGTCGGACCTAAGGGTTGCCCCATAGCCACTCCATCCACTTGCGTGTATAGATTACCGTCCGGTGTCCTGAACGGAGCCTCTGATGTACATGAACGTAACATGCTCCTTAAGATGTTTTGGTCAAGATTTGGGGGAGACATTGTAGGATACTGGTACACGTTTTTGATAATGATGTCGATGGTCTGAGCGATAGACACGTTCGTAAACAGGCTTTCCACGTCAAGATATGATATTAGTCCTGCCGGTCTTGTAGAGTGGAGAATATCGATGAATTCCTCCGTGGAATTTATGCTATATTTCGAAGGGATGTACGGTTTTATTATTCCAGTTATATTTCAGTTATTATTTTAGTAAAAAAAAACCGGAATGACTTTCTCCCCCAATCTCATTATCTCCCTTCCAACTGGTCGGCCCAAGCCATCAGCGTGTAAGTGTCCTTATATATATATATATATATATATATATATATATATATATATATATATATATATATATATATGTATGTATATAATTGCTATACCATGACATAAAGGTCAGTAAGAAAGGTGTATTTAAATATTTATTATAGAAGTTTAACAAACGTTGAGACTATATATTATACACATATTCAGATATTTCTAATATCTATCTTTTGTAAAAATTTCAAGTGAATGAAATAAATATTTCTTAAGTTATGTGGAAATAAACAAACTATCTTCCAAAGTGCAGCGGCCAAAAGTCAAGGGTCACTTAGAAAAAATAAACTTCCAACCGAGGTAGTTGTGCTTAGGAGAGTGTTGATGGGCTAACAGTTACTTCTTATTATCATACATTATTGGAACATTCAGCTGTCAACATGGCGGCTTGTGAGAGACGACCAATGTCCTATGATGAAAAACAAAGTATTATGTGCCTTCACCAAGATGGCAAGTCAAATTATGTGATAGCAACTGAATTGTAGCTCGTTTTAAGTCATCAGGATTGACAGAGGCTAAACCCAAAACCAGTTGACCTCGTAAAACGTCACCAAGACAGGATTGTATTATGGTTAGAATGTCACTGAAGGATAGGTTTAAGAGTATTTCTGAGATAATAAGCTAGTTAAGTTCCATCTCCAATGTCAACATATCGCGAAATAGAGTTTCCCGGAAATTATGAGGTTCTGGGTTGCTTGCTCGGGCACTGGCAAAAAACCCTCTGATTTTCAAGAAGAATCAAAGAGACCGTCTTCGCTACACTCACGAACGTGTCGTGTGGACAGAAGAATAGTTGGCGCAGGTTCATTTTTGCAATGAATCGAAGTTTAATGTGATTGGTTCCGATGGTGGGATGTACGTCTGATCTGGATGTAGCGAAAGGTTATCTCATGTATGTGTCAAGAAGAGAGTGAAATATGAAAGAAAACTGTAATGGTATGAGAAGCAATCTCTGCTGTTGGTTCTGGTCCACTTATTCGCTTACAAGGGACTTTCAATGCTGAAATCTACAAGCAGATTATTAGACAGCATGCCCATCCACATCTCCGATCCTTGTCAGTTCAACCTCCTATCTTTGTGCGCAGGTCAACGCTCCCTGCCACACTGTGAAGAGAGTAAAAAATATTTTGAATGATAAAGGGGTTGATCTCATGGACTGGCCACCTCAAAGTCCCGATCTCAACCCTATAAAAGACGTTTGGAAGAATAGTGGAGATGGGGCACGAAGGAGAAATCCAAAGAACCAAGATGAACTCTGGGAATTATTGAAAAACGAATAAAACAATATTAACCCATCATTTTGCAAGAAATTAATTCAGTCCTGTGGTAGCAGATGTCGGGACGTCATTGTTAGTAAAAGGATGTTCACAAAATATTAATACTAATGGTTTCTTTTTTGTTCTTCTTTCACTTTACATTGTTTTTTCTAAGTTACCCTTAACCTTTGGAAGCTGCAATTTGGAAGATAGTTTGTTTATTTCCTCATAACTTACGAAATATTTAATCTAATCACTCGAAACTTTCACAAAAGATAGATATTAGATATATCTAAATATGTGTATAATATAGTCTCAACGTTTTGTTAAACTTCTATAATAAATAATTAATTACACTTGTTCTTGCTGACCCTTATATTATTGCTCAAAGGAGGGATGTCGTGCCTTTTCAATTATATCTTCTCCATCCTTACAGTTACGGTTTCATTTGGTAGGTGGTCTCTGGAGGTGCGAACGAAAAAGTTAAATTTATGAAATGTGTTACTATGGCTTACGTGTACCGTAAACTCAGTCGGTAGAGAACTAGTCTAGATAACCAGAGGTCTGAGGTTAGAGTCTTTGCCGGGCAATGTTTTTTTTTTTCTCTTTGATTTTCTCGGAATCACCTCCAGTAGGATTTCTTCTCTCTTGTTTCTGTGCATCACTTCTCCATATATATATATATATATATATATATATATATATATATATATATATATATATATATATATATATATATATATATATATATATATATATATATAGAAAGCTCACACGAATGTCTCTTAACAATATCATTATGTTATAATTTATGTAATTCAATTTTTACTATATTTACGAGTAGCACATATTGCAACGATCCATAGAGGGTGCTTTAACCTTACGAGAAAGATCCTCTTTCACATATCGTTTACCTAAGATTGATAGCTTCTATTAATAATTTCATAATTTAATACCATGACTTTTATTGAAAGTTACGCAAATTAAACCATCCTTTAATGAAGACTTTACGTTCAATCACTAAAAATAGGATAACCCTATTATATTATACCCATTTTAGACCGAGAAAATTTTGTGATCGTAACACTTAAAATTTGCCCCCCAAAAAAATAAATAAATGACTAAGCGACTAGGGTTTTCCATTAAAAAAAGAACGGAAGGAGAGATGGGAGAAGAGATGAATAATTATATAGATATAGATACAGTATCATAATATTCAGTATAGGTAATTCCTTGGGGTTGGAAAACGGAGAACGTAGATCCACTGAATAAATAATAAAAGAGGGAAACGCTCGCAAATGTAATGGGTACCATAAATGTCGAGGTCATCTAATATTTATTATCAATTGATACTTAAATGATCTACCAGAATTTGGAACTGCCTAATTAAATCATTAATTGTGTTCTTTCTAATAACACATTTGTATGGCCTTAAAGGAAACCAGTCAGATTTTTTGCCGTTATATTTTTTGTTTAAAAATTGTAGAAAACTTATAAAAGTTAACTCATACGTTAATAATGCTAGTCATGTGGGTTTTAATTTTGTATAGTCCATTTACATCATGTTATGATATTCATAATTCATTCATTTGTCAGTTAAGTGAAGGGAAAATATACCATTGGTTATACACACTTATACCCACACAAACCCATAGACTGAGGTGTTAGTAAACAGATATCCTTCAAATTGCACAGAAAACTCTCAATCCATCAATCCTTTGATTATTAACTTTGAAGTACAATGGCAAACGAAGCACAGCGAGAATCTTTCACTATACTCAACAATATTATAAGGAAGGGCACTGTAAACACTGTTAAGAATACCTACTACACGCAGGAAGAAACTATTTCCAATATATGTTGGGTAAATTAAGTTTTAGAATGTTATTGTTTCTATTTATGTGTCGTTGTCTCGTATTGTAATATGGATACATTTCGGATCAAACTTTTTATAACAAACACATCATTCCTCTATTTAAATCTTGGCTATTTTCAAATTTCAGGCGTAAAACTTCCTTGTAGCATTATTATAATCAAATTCAATAAAAGCTAATAAACATTTTATTAATACTTCTCAAATTCTTAATGTAAACAAATTTCAAAGCTAAACTCGAATATCTTGCAGAATTTGATAAGCAATCTATATCAAAATTCTTGCTTGGGTTTATTTTAAAGGACGCTTATCATCTAGAGCCTTGCACCTTCTTCCTACAACCTGTATATTCATATTTCTATATAGTTTCAGGGATAGGAATGAAATAACTATACTTTTGTATGGTCACCCATGCTACAAAAGAACAAACACTTCTCAAGCTGTCGTTGGGCTGAACTATATGAACGGTTCGAATCGTTTATCATGTGACTAATTACACAGGGGAACAATTTTAATCACATTTTCTGGTGACTTAGATTTATCTGCCAATTTTAATTTGATTTTTCATGTCGATTTCAAATATATAATCCATTTTTACCTACATGCTATAGTTATTCTGTAATTTCTATTTTCTCGTTTCCCCGAAAACTGCCCCCCGGACGGACAGAGAGGGTGCTTGTAGAAAGCAAATACTTGACAGTACATAGTAGTAAGTGTTATTGTGCAAAATATTGACATTATTGTTTCTTTTTTCAGGTCTCATGTTAGAGTGAGGGCTTCGTCAAGAGGAAATTGTGTTAATGATCCAGACACCTTCTGCTACATATGTGGCTGTTACATGTTAGTTCGTCAAAGGCGCAATATATCAAACTTTATGATCAGCACTTATAAGGCATATTTGGATGTTCCTCTTGGCGATCAAAATAAGAAGTGGGCCCCACATGCCGTTTGCCATAGTTATGTGGAACATCTTCGTGATGAACGAAAGGAAAGAGAAATGGTCTTTCTTTTAGAATCCCCATGGTGTGGTGAGAGCCAAAGGATGATGTATAGGACTGTTATTTCTATCTGATGAATACTAAAGGGATTGGCAAGAAAAATCGGCACAAGATCGACTCCCCCAACATTTCCTCGGTGATCCGGCAGTACCTCATTCTGAGTCTTTACCAGTTCTGATTTTCAGTGGATATGCTTCCTCCGACGATGAAAATGATATACCTAATATGGACGTCTACGTAATTGATTCAGAATCTGCAGATTCATCATCAGATGCTGAACAGTCATTAGCAACTCACTGTTTCAATCAAAAGGATTTGAATGACTTGATACGCGATTTGGCGCTCTCCAAGAAAGCTGCAGAACTTTTAGCCTCCAGGTTGAGTGAAAGACATATGCTTGACAGGTCGTTTCGGATATCATATTATCGAACAAGGGAGAGTACATTTGTTAAGAATTTCTCTAAGGACAAACAAATTGTATACTTCTACGATACTCCTGGTCTGTTTACCGAGTTGGGACTTGGCACCTATAGCCCTGCTGAGTGGAGACTGTTTTTGGATAGCTCCAAGTGTAGCCTCATCATATGTGTAGACCTTAAGATGGTCAACTTCCTCCTTGGCAAGCAGAAGAGATATACAAAGTTTATATACTATATCTGTGTGGGGGGCAGTCGAGCCCGTGACAACCACTGGTAGTCAAAGGATTGGCCAGTTCAGGAAACTTTCGAAGCAGGAATGCCAAACATTGTTAATGAGCCAATCGTAAGTCGAGAGAAGATCGTTTTCCCTCCACTTCATTTTAAACTGGGGTTGATGAAGCAGTATGTCAAGGCGTTGAGCACTGACAATGATCGTTTTAAGTACATAGTATCGTCGTTTCCTGCTTTGTCATACGAATAAATAAAAGCAGGAGTATTTGATGGTCCCCAAATCCGAAGACTTCTGAGTGATTCTAGATTCGTGAACACCATGAATGAAAAAGAGAAGGCAGCCTGGCTCTCATTTTATGCTGTTGTTCGTAACTTCTTGGGAAACAAAAAAGCACATACCTACGAGGATCTGGTTACTAATATGCTTTTAGCATATCGTGATCTGGGATACAACATGAGTGTGAAGCTGCATTTCCTAAATAGTCACCTCGACTGATTCCCAGAGAATCTGGGAGATTTTAATGGCTGCTGCTACTATTGACTAGTATATTGAGGTAAACAAGAGAGAGAGAGAGAGGGGGGGGCAGAGAGAGGGAGGGAAGAGAGAGGGGGGGGGCAGAGAGGTGGGGGGGCAGAGAGAGGGGGGGCAGAGAGAGGGGGGACAGAAAGAGGGGGGGCAGAGAGAGAAGGGACAGAGAGAGAGAGAGGGAGAGAGAGAGAAAGACTGCGAACTCAGCGATGAGGATATAAGGAGAAGGAGAAAGATAGATAGATAAATAGATAGATATACAGAGAGAGAGATTGAGCAGACTTAGTATGAATGAGGAGGAAAAATGTTTCTCTTTTTCTGTCACTCTTGAGTCAAGAAGCCAAGTCTAAGTGAGTGAGTATAATTGGTTCAATACGAGTCGCATCAATAATTGTCATACTATCTAGTAGCAAATTCTGCTAAGAACCTTGCAAAACCAAATTGCAACCAGTTTTCCTCACTTTTTAAACACAAAATAACAGAAGTGCATCTGAAAGATTTTCAATTTGTCTGGGGAAAAAAAAAAACACTTTTCTTTGGTTTTCTCAAATTACTAAAAAATGGCAGAACCCAAGTAATTTTTTCCTTTCCAGTGAAGTTTCAATTTATACTCAGATCTTAACGGAACGTAGAGGACAGGTTTTAATGAGAAATCAATTCTATGAAACATGGTGCGGAAATATTAAGTATTTAAATAGCTAAACAATCTAAGTAAAATGAAATCAAAAAGAGGATAGAAAAATAAGGAGCTAAATAGCTGTGGGAGATATTTCATTTCTTAGGGAAAAAAAATTTTCACCAATGAAGATTTGATTTTACCAAAAGGTTTAGGGAAATGACTAAAAGTGAAACAATAACAGCAAAAACACGGAAAAAGACGATAATAATAACGATAAATTATATTAGTAATTTTAGCAGTAATTAATTTTCAAATGAAGTTTATATGTACTTGAATTAATTATTTTTTAAAAAAGGAGACATACGATAGCATTCCCACAAGGACAACTAGTGGACTTGCAAGGCCTCCGCACCTCATATGCGTACACTTCAGGCCTAAACAACCCTATGTACGCGCTCTCTAGGCTCCAAAACTTACACGAGGATCTTCGGCTATGTATCTTCTACAAATTTACACTACTAACATCTTCAGCCCTTTCTTTAGAGAAGAATAGATCCCCTCGTTGGTTAACTCTTTAAGTAAAAAATATTATATCATAACTTGGCCATTTTCTTTACGATCTACTTATAAAGCCTCCTTTGTACGTTCCCTCGTTGGTCTTAACTTCTTATCTTGAAATGAATAATAATAACACCAGTACCCATGCTCAGTCCATGGAATATTTGGTACCCTCTCGGCCCCAACGCCGCTAGGGAGAGTTGCCTTAACTGGGGAGGTTAGAAAGGTTATGGAGAGTTGCGTAGCCCAGTGAGAGCCCGAGTACCCCAATTAGTCTTTTCATTATACATTTTCACTTTCCCCAATCGTACACTTTAATTATAAACTTGCCTTGGCAAACCCTGATGATTATGCCCTTGTTGGTTTTCTTCTCTTAATTGTATGCAAATGGCACTAAACTTGTTCACCCAATTTAAAGAAACACCCTCATTTGAAGCATATATATATATATAGCATGACCTAATTTGTGTTAGCTAGTGTCAGTTAGCGAGAAATTAGGTCATCATAGTAATCGAGTCCTACCTTTTATAATGTTAATAAAGCGGTCAAGTGATTTGTGTATATTTAGGTCAGCGGCAAGAAACTGGCATTGCCTAAAGTAATAAGGAAGGTTAGAGTTGCGAGACGACCCTCGTTCTGTGAACCTACCGCTTCTCTATAACTTCTAATAGCTGACTTTCCCGACGTTGTGAACCTACCGCTTCACTATAAACTCTAGTAACTGACTTTTCCGGCGTTGTACGGGTGACATGATTATAGGCCCCGGGGGATTATGGTGTAATGTATATGGGATGGTAGTAGCGATCATACCTTATAACCTTATACTGTCAGTTATGTACCTCCTGGCTAGTTTTCAGCCTAATCGTTCATTAAATGTTGGCGGCTATAGCGAGCAAATAAACAGATAAACCTCCTATTTTATATATAGTATACGAGTTATTATTCTTGTTCTTATTAATGGCGATTGCGAGAAGAGTGGGTTTGCGTAATACGTATGTCAACTTGTCAAGGTCACAACTAGACAGAGAGAGAGAGAGAGAATTAGAGAGAGAGGAGAGAGGAGAGAGAGGAGAGAGAGAAAGAGAAAGAGAGAGAGAGAGGGAGAAAGGGAGAGGGACATAGAGGGAGACAGAGAGAGGGAAAGAGAGAGAGAGGGAAAGAGAGAGAGAGAAAGAGAGAGAGAAAAAGAGAGAGGGAGAGAGAGAGAGGGAGAGAGAGAGGGAGAGAGAGAGAGGGAAAGAGAGAGAGAGGGAAAGAGAGAGAGAGGGAAAGAGAGAGAGAGGGAAAGAGAGAGTGTGAGTCGCGCGCGGGCAATTCAACTGCTAGCATTAAAACTACCTTCCCGGACTCCCGACTGAGTCGTTAAATGCCTTGATTCAGACTCGAGCCCTTATCTAACATTAAATTATTATTTACCTTGAATATTTTGTGCAAGTTATTAATGTATTATAAATTATTGCTCTAGACAAGCGTTAGCCTATTAATATGACTGTATTGCAATTTTATCATCTAGAAGGGAAGTTCTATCTCTCGTTATGTCACTACAAGGCTATAAATGTTGGCTTAAAATTAAGAAGGAGGAAATGAATATTTATTGCACGTCATCTCTATGGTTGCTTATGGGTATGCGCCGTATTGGCTCAGGTTTTAATGCGAGATATGGCCAAAGTTTTGTGAGTTGATAGAAGGTGAAGTAATTGGGAAAATAGACCGGGTGACTTGTATTGGTTGGATAACCTATCCAATATGGAAGGTGAACTCTATTAAGTGAAGATCCAAACCAAGGAAAACTTAGAAGGTACAATATCTTAGTCCTTCATAATTGCTATAAATACTTCGACTTTAGTAATCTGAAAACTCAGAAAGAGTTTGATGATGGTCAGATTATTATGGTTACAGAAATCCAAAGCCGTATCATCCTTTCAACTTTAATTATCGTAGTAAAAATTATCGACTTTTAAAATTTTCAGACAAAAACTAATAAAAATAAGTTGAATAAATCTATGAAAACCTCTCCTGCATACTCGTAGCTGCAAGATTTAATAGGAAAGAATCTACCAGGATTAGTAATAATTACGATGAATTTAATCTGAGAAAAAATGTCTCTTATAACACAGCCTCAGTCCTAAAGTTTAACAATATTTTACGCTATTAACACAGTTTCTAATTCATTCTTAAAATTCAGAATCTTCAGATTCTTTGAAGAGGCTTAATCAATTTGCCATTGAGTAATGAATTAAATTCAAAGAAAATATATTAAAAAAAGATAAATAAATAAATAATTTCAATGGCTTTCTTTTTGACTAAATTTTCGAATACTGATCCAATAAGCCAGAATTTTGTTATTTGTTTTACGCCTTAAACTATATAATTTTATTTATTCTTTATTTCCACCCTGGTTTTGAGATTTTTTAAAATCTTTAGGGCATAACACAGTTAAACTTGAATTTATTACAAAGAGTGTTAATTTTTAATGGCGGAGATGAGAAAAGATAAAACGATGAGAAAAAGAAAATGATCAAAACTTTATGTATTACATTTGGGAAGTCTGACTTTATCGCGCACTTTATATAGCCTTTTATTTAATTTAATGAGGCCAAGAACTTTCTACATAATACATACTTACTACAAGTGTAAGTAAAATACAGTACAAGTTTGTCCGAAAAAAACATTTGAAATAAAGTCCACTTATGTAACGCCCCCTTCCCTCCTAAAAAAACCCTCTGCGTTGATTCATGAACGCTGCCAAATTATAAAATAAAGAAGCTATAATACAAAGAAGTCAAAATTAGAGGATAGGGCACGAAAAGAAACAAAACAGAATGGAGAAATTTTCGAAAAGGAAGCAAAAATTGAAAATTGTACAAAGGGAAAACAACATTAGAGGAAATTTGGAAAAAAAGAAACAAAATTAGAATATGTGTGAAAATGAAACAAAATTAGAGGAAATGTGCGGAAAGAAAACAAAAGAGGGGGAAGATTTCTGAAAAGGCAAACAAAATTATAAACACACATGCAGAAAAAAACAGGAAAATTGTACGAAAATGAAACAAAAGAGGGAAAATGTGCATAGAGGGAACAAAAAAGACACTATACGAGAAGAAAACAAATTTATTGCAAAATTGTGCGGAAAGAAATCAAAATAAGAGAAAAATGTGCCTAAAAAGAAACAAATGTAGAAGTTCCCTTTGTCAAGATAGGTATTAATTGGCCATTTGTCAAAGCTCAGAAACAAGGAATAGTTATGATATACAAAAAGAACACTAAGTTAGTAATTATTTTTTCGTGAATAGGGTGTTCCTGAACCCAGACGTTGAAGATGGCACTTTATTATGAATACTCAAAAAAAAAGAAGAAGAGGGCGGTTTAACCAACGTGTGATTTTCGATTAGTGGATATTAGAAAAAGAACGGCATATTCACCGAAAGAACATAATATTCATTTGAAGAATATATTAAATTAAAGTTATGGTTTAATCTAAAGAGAGCATTTTCGATTAATTGACAATTTAAGTGTTCACCCCCCTCCCCCTCCCAATATTTACTTAAAAAAAACACCATTCAAGAGGAAACTATTAACAACGAGTTAATTTTCGCTTAATATAGTTGGAAAAAAACCCGGGTAATCAACGAATGAAACTTTATTTAATGGAGAAAAGAACATAGTATTCTTTAACGAGTATACCATTCACAAGGAAATTGTGGACAATAAACGAAGGAAGTATACTCAGTAGGGAAGAAAAAATAGTATTCATTTAATGAATAGGCTATTCGTGAGGGAAATGTTTAACCATTGGAAAAATGATCGTTTAATGGTCATGTGTAAAGACAGTATTTGCTAAACGAACATTGTTAAAGAACATTCTATTAAAAAAAAGTGGTACAACTCAGGTTTTCTTTCGATTACATGAAAAAAGGGAAAAGAATATCATATTCATCGAAATAACATATATTCAATTAAAGAACATTCTTCGCTTAAATGGAAATAATAAAATACCAGAACAATTAATTTTAGATAAAAATCAATAATATAATTAACGATGGCATTTCTCAATGGCAAACTCTATAACATAGTATTGGTAACCATGCAGCAGCTAACATTAGGAGTATGTCCTGTCATTCTGGCTGCATCGCCTGAAGGTGGATCTTAAATATATATATATATATATATATATATATATATATATATATATATATATATATATATATATATATATATATGTATAACTGAATCACGAAAATAAGGAACGTGAGGAATTTATGAATAACGTTACAGCCACGAGGAAAATGAAACAACGGAGAACTGCGAGGCCTTTCGACTAATGGTCCTTTACTAAGCAGATTAAAAGACAGGAAAAAAGAGGAAGATATTTATACACCTGAGTAATGAAAATATGGGATATAAAGATTAAAAGGGGTGGGATTAGCAGATACCTGGAAAATTCTATTAACGAGATGAGCCGTCAGGGTTAAAAAAAAAAAAAAAGTTTACGGGTTACAAAAGAAAGGGAAGGGGCAATGTTTAGGAATCACATATGCAATATGAAAACAAAAAAGGTTTACACATGATAACTAGAAAATATGACAAAAGAAAAATATGAGGAAAGGTTTTTTTATATAAATAAGCTAAAATAACATCTAGGTGGTAATCATTAATTCAGAAATTTTATCTTTAAAATCATTCTTAAACATTCTTTTGATACAAGGGTCCAAAAAATACATTCCAGGACTGAGATTAAAATTCGAAGTCAGTTGTATAAATGCCGATTCTAATCAAATGACTTTTTTTTCCCGAAATCTTTTAGAATCGGCATTTTCCAGTCGGAGCAGAGCATCTTACGTGGAGTGGAACTTGCGAAAGCCGCACTGTGCGGAAGACAGATGGCCTCCGCTGTCCAGGAAAAAGGCTAATCTAACATTCACCAATTTCTCCATCAACTTGCACACGCAAGAGGTTAGATTTTTTTCTTTTTTTAAGAACTCATCTGGCGACTGCCTACTTGGGAAGTAGTCGCCGTATTGCAAGAGGTTAGAGAGATTGGGCGGAAACTGGTCGGAGTAGAGTGATCTCTCCCCGGTTTGCGAAAGGCGAGCACAGTAGCGATTCGCCAGGAGTCTGAGAGAAGACCTTCCACCCAGATTCTGTTGAACAAATCTAACAGAAAGGCCATGCCTCGCCCACCCAGGTGATGAAGCATGGCGTACGGGACATCGTACGGACCATGATCGCACACGAAGCAAGAGCGGAACGCAACTCACTCACAGTAAACTTGTCATTGAAGGGTTCTCCGCCTCTGGAGGTAAAGTCCAGCCGGCGGCCTTCCGCGACATCACGACGTGCATTGAATGCTGGCGGAGCAGCATCACGGCTAGAGAATGCGGAAAAAGCGGTCGCTGAGGATTCCGCCCCGGACGCGGGGTCTGAGATTGCGGTCCCATTCTCCTGGAGAACGGGAGGGGGGTCCTGCGAGAACTTGCCCCGAATCCTTTTGACTCGCTTCCACACCTCAGCTAAAGGGGTTTTCCCGTTAAGTGAAGACACATATGCCCGCCAAGAAGAGCGGCGGGCGCGCTTCAAAATATACCGGAACCTAGCACTAGCCCGACGAAATTCAGCGACAGTGAAATCGTTCGGGCGGCGCTTATAGCGCATGTAGGCATCAGCGCTTCTGTTTGAGGACCGTCTCACACTTGGCCGACCACCATTTGAGTGGTCGGCGTGCAAAACGGCCAGACGTCCTAGGACTAGTAGTCAGGCCCACGGCGATGAGGTTCCTGGAGAAGAACTCAACGGCCTCATCTACCGACCTAAACTCCTCGACTGAGATAGAAAATTCATTCATTTCCTGAAATGCAGGCAACCAAGCCCGCGCCAAGCACCACCAAGGTGGTCTCTCAGGCGGCAGTTGCCCTGAAAATAATATTTGAATGGGAAAGTGATCACTACCATGGAGGTCATCGACCACCTCCCAATCAAAATTAGGCTGTGCATCCGAAGAGCACAAAGATAGGTCGAGGCAAGAAAATGAAGCGGTTCTCGGACAGTGATGGGTAAACTCATCCACTTTTAGGACACCCATCTCAAGCTCTTCTATCAGATCGGCAAAGACTTTTCCCCTGGGATTTATGGAGTAATCTCCCCAGAGAGGATTCCTGCCGTTCAGATCTCCAAGCAAGAGATAGGGCCTTGGTAACCGTGCCACGACGCGGCGGAAGTCCCCCGCGTCGAAGTCAACTGACGGTGAAATGTACGCAGAAATCAGAGTATACCTCCTATCCAGGTGCAGCTGCACAGCCACTGAAAGGAGGTATCTAAAGAGAAAGGAAGAACGAAGACATCATGCCGGGTGTAAACCGCGCATTCCCCAGCCCGGCTATCCCGCGGTGGTGAGGTCGCAAGACCATTATTTTCCGGAGGGGCGGGCACGGGGCACGCGCCTAGCATGGTCTCATGCAAAACGATAGCTAACGGGAAACGGGATGAGACGAGCCTACGCAGCTCCTCTCAGTTGGCCCGGAGTCCACGGCAATTCCATTGAAGGAATATGCCCTCCAAGCCTAGCTCGGAGGAGACGCGGGGGCCCTCCTCGAACTTAAGACCCTCACGGGAATGGCCGTACGCTTTCCGGGGGCAGAACCCTTGGAGCTGTTGGCCGGACAAAGCGCTGAAGGCGCTGTCGCCTTCGAGGACTTATTGGGGGAGGTTTGGCTTGCCATGCGAGTCTTTTCCTCCCTCCGCCTCGAAACCTTAGGCGGGTGTTGTGGCTTCAGAGGCGGGATGCCCTCTTTTCGAGGAACCACCGTCTCCGAGCCACTCGCTCCACCTCGGGGCGTGGGCGAAGGAGCCAAAGCTCCTTTGTTGCTGTCCTCCTTTCGGGGGACAGCTTTAGGAACCCCCCGAAGATGGCCTAGCGACTATCTTCAGGGGTGTTGCCTCCTGGGAGTCTAACGACTCGGTGGAGGCGCGTGGCCATTTCGCCTTGCGGGAAACGTTCACGCTGGGGGAAGAGGAGGGCAGCCCTGGTTTTAGCCGTGGCTGGGCATGAACCCTTTTTGCCGCCAGCTTTACCAGGGGAGCACCCGGGTTGGGTAGAGCCCGCAGAAGGGCTCTGAATGGGCGCGGGAACAACCGTGCTCGTTGGCCTGGATGGGCCAGGAGCAGAGGGTGCTTTTCTAACTATTGAGGCATATGACGTCCCAGGCAGAGCCGGGCGCGCCAGGACCAAGTCCTTAGCCTCGCGGAATGAGAGTCGATCCTGGGCCTGAACGGCCAGGATTTCTTTCTCAAGGAGATGTGCACCACATTGCTTCGAAGAAGCAGGGTGCGGCTCTCCGCAATTGACACACTTGGCCACACACGATTTGGATTTATCGTGTGCGACCTTGGAGCAATTTACACAGACTTCGGGTGACCCCGACTTTGCACGTCTACATGAGCGATTCGTATGGCCGAAGCGGTGACAGTAATAGCACCGACGCGGCAGTGGCACGAATGCCTTCACACGGTAGCGGTATCAACCGGCACGCACCGACTCAGGGAGCTTGTCACAGTCGAACGTGACGAAGAGTGTAGGGGTGGGTCTCGAGGCCCCTCCCTGTTTTCTCATCACACGTTCGACCTTGACCGCCCCATGGTCGGCCAGCTCTAGGGTGATGTCTTCTATGGAGTAGTCAACGAGTTCCCTCGCATAAACTACTCCTTTCACAAAGTTCATGGTAGAGTGCGGCGTCACACTCACTGGGGTGCCATCAAGTGTCCGAAGAGCACTTATCTTGGCTGCCTCAGCGGGATTCGCCGCATTCGCCAGAAGGCTCCCGTCCGGGAAACGGGTCACCTTTGGCTCTCTACCAATTGCACTAGCTAATCCTCTCCTCTGATGGATCATGTTGCCCTTGGAAAACATGGTGCCATCAGTGGAGTGAATAACGAGGAAGCGTTTGAAGCCAGCGGGCTCAAAAACGCCAGGTTACCTCTGAATGAGGGGCCCGATGTCATCGAGGCTCCGCCCTGTGCACTCTTGGTATTAGTCTTAGTCAGAGGCTGCGCAACCAGGGGGGCAGAGAAGGCGGATGTGCCGATCTTGGCTTGGTCGCTTGCCAGAGTGGCCCAAGACCCCTCCGTCCTCGCAGCCCTCGCGGATGGAGAGGAGCCCCGAGTCTTCTTCGTCTTTTTAGTCTTTTTCTTTCTTGGAGAGGAGGGCGGGGAATGAACCCGCTTCTCACCTCCGCCGGTAGAAGCCCCCATGCGAAATGGGCCGGCTTTAGCCAGGTCCCTCTCCAAAATGCAAAGGTCCTGGTAGTCGTAGGGGCACCTGTCGGAGGAGATCCCTCCCCTCCTTTTACTGCCTCGGAGCCCTCGGCCGTTTAAGGGGGAGCTTGCATAGGGGCGGATTCGGGTTCGGTGCTTGACGCCGAGCCCGGATTCTCCCCCATTGAAGGCCCTACCGTCTGAGGCTTGGTCTTCTCAAGGACCATGTCTATCACAGGAGGGGCCTCCAGTTGGCCATCCCCTCCCAAGACATCGCAGGTCCCCTTGGCAGTGTCACCAGTCTTGTGTGGGGAGGCACAGGCCTTGACCCCGGCAAGGTTTAAAATTCTTGCCAGCAGGTCTTTTGAGGGAAGCGACCAAAGGAGCCTGGCTTCCCTCTCCCCCCTAAGGGGCTTTGCCCTACCGAGCCGCTTCGATGGGGAGCGGCTTGCTAAGGGCTGCCTGCTGGCTTTCTTGGCAGTCCCCTTGGAAAGAAAAGAGGGGACTGCCGCTGGGAAAAGGGAGGTGCCCGAAAGCACCTCCAGAGAAGGGGGTGAGGGGAAGTCCCCTGCACCCGTAGGCGAAGGAGAGGATTAAGCCTCCTCTCCGGTTAGAGAAATATGGAGGGTCACCTGCGCAAGCACAGAGGGAGGGGGACCTCCATTTTTTGTTGGAGCTGCCCGAGGGCGGCTCCGTCGCTTTTTCAGGGGAAGTTGGGGGTTGGGTTTTTTTTTTTTCATCATCGGGCATGGTGACCCTCTTTTTTATACGGGACGCAATAGCACATCACCTCTTGCAGTTGCCCGCACTGCAAGAGGTGCTTACAGGCCTGGCAGAGCCAGGCGCCGCCATTTGGGACCACCCCTCCCGCCTGGTGGCCCGGCAGTCCATCGGCATGGCGGCTCCACCTTGAACACGGCGTAAAAAATATATAGATTGGGAAGAGGAGAGGAAAAGGGATGTGATGAAGGTATGGGTGGGGATGAAGCAGGTTGTTAAAAACCAACCACCCCAGACCAGAGCCCAGGGGTTAGGGAACATTGTCCCCTCCCCCCCAGCCCCGATCCGGGGTGGTTGGCTTGAGAAAAAGGTCAGCATCTACCCTGTGAAATTAGAGGCTGACCAGAGAAATTTGTGGGAGAGGTTGTGTGAAAAGAGAGGAAACAAGTGTTTTGAAGGAAGGAAGAGAGGCTAAGCTGGAGCCAGACGGGGTGCTAAGTCCCGTCAGCACGGCAGCCAGGATGGCACATCGCCGCGCCCTTGACGGGGGCGCCTGGCAGAACCCCGCTGACTTCAAACAAAGGGGATACGGCGTGGAAGCCGACCCCCTCTTGGGAGTTGGAGCCATCCGTATACACTGGCACGGTTTCAGCGTGACACGAGGTGTGCTCCAACAAGGTCAAACGCAATACTCGCGGCGCTGTAGAAGCTTTGGGAGCAGAGGCCACCCTGCAGGGTGGCGTCCTGGGCACCACTGGGTACACTACCGGCCCGAGAGCTATTCCTAGCTCTCGATTTAGTTTCCTATCCATAAGCTCTCTAGCCCTAAATCCAATGGACTTAGGGTGTAACTGACGTCTCTCGCTGGCATAGGAACCGTCGATATCGTGTGCGGATGCAGGGAAAGCTGTTAGCGACTGAGGGAGGCGCCAGGCTCGCGCGTACAGGCAAATAAAGCAACGTGCACGGCGAAGAGCGAGTGGCATCTCCCCAGCATCAACAAGTAAAGAAGCTACATAGCTTGATATGAGGAATAAAACCAGCAAACTTTAAGTTTTTTAACTTTAACAAAAAACGAACGCGACTCAACTCCAAAGTTAATGTCGTCTAAATTAAAATTCCCGACTAAATATTTTTTATCAATTCACTATTAAAAGAATTATAGGAACAAAATTTCTTTGATTTTAATTTACTTTGGTTTAGATGAAATGACGTGAGTCCCTTATAATTGGGGGAAATCTCAAGATTTCAAAACGAAAGGTAGAAATTTAAATTAAAAATTCGCGAAATATGTTTGGCCAAGTTTGCTTTTGAAAATCGGTTTTCTTTTATGGAAAATTTGCCTGTGGAAATCAAGTGTTGTTTGTATGAGGTGAAGACCAAAGACCACCGTTATTTAAGAACATAAGAACATAAGAAAAGAAGGAGACTGCAAAAGACCATTCATTGGCTACACTTGGCAGCCCCTGTAAACAAATAAATGTAAGATGAACATTGTGCCTAAGTTTATATAGTATCTAAACAACTAATCTTCTGATATAGTGCCGTATGCTGGAAGGTGGGTATTGTCAGTCGTCACAACCAATTGAATTTTAGATCTTTGATAGCGAATAATGCACAGTTTATGTGGAAATTGTAATTCAAATCAATAATGTCAACTAATATCTAATGTATTAAATACTATCAATATTCAGCTATTATGATTTTGTTACTCAACATTTAACATAGGCTGGGAGTAGGAAGCATGCCCAGCATAAGTTAAATCTATGATGGCTGTTAGTCAACTGAACAACAGGGCTGACCACTGCCTAAAGAATTTTAGCAATAATACCAAAACATACTCTGAAAACATAACAAAATTGGTAAAATCGTACCAAATCTAATTAAAACATAAAACAAAAGTAAAATGGTATCAAAAAGTGTTTCTTTGCGGCAAAAAGGTACCAAATTTGTACGAACGTGCCAACTTTGGCAGCACTGCTGAACAAAGCTCCAACATCTTAGAATTGCATCATCTGTTCTAAATGACGCCTGAGCCAGCCTTCATTTTACGCATATAAACTATTAAACATACAATACATTTCTTATATAATCAGATCTTCAATATTAATTGATATTAAATAGTGATGCATTCTTGTCAACTAATCTAAATCTATTAGTAAATAACTTATTAATGTTAAAATTTCACTGAATAATAACGGGGAAATAAACAATGTTTAAAATTTTGATTCAGCTAATTGGCAAGTAGGAAATAAAGTTAAAAACTTTAAAAAACACTGTTGAAAGAGTCTGTACTGAAATTTTGAAGGAATCATTTTTGGAATCTGAAAACTGGGATTATTTTTAGCGATTCTGATGCCGATTCCTCCAAAATTAACGATTCTGATTAATCGTCCCATCTCTAGTAATGATTGGTTTATAAATCGTTTATGCCTGGATGAAATCATGTAATGGAAATAGTCTAATGGGAAGTTAACAAAGCCCTACTTCACTAAGCACATGAAAACAGTACAAATAGATATGTGATGTGCCACAGTGAATCTTTGGTTAACACAGGCTTATCTAGCTGGGTTTGGTCAAGTAATGTGAGAAAAATGTTCTACTCAGACCAACTATGTAAAGAACACTTAAAAAAATTAGAAAATACTGTATCATGCAATATTGTGAATAAGTGATCCAGAATCCATATCTGGATCTGCCACAAAACCTAATAAACTCTGTTATGCTAAAGCCCCTCTCCCCTAAATTTCCTTAAAATCTACTAAAAACCTTTTGAGAAATCTTGGATACAAACAGAGAGTGAATAACCGCTAGAGAATCTGCAAAAAAACTAATCAAATTTTCCTTTGTCTAAAGCTCCAACCTTCTCCTAATTTTGATTAGAATATCTCAATAAAATTTTGCAATATTGCATATATATAAATAAAGTGTATAAGTGATCCAGAATCTGGATCAGGATCCAAGGCAAAATCCAATTAACTTTTCATTGGCCCCAAGGCCCACCACTCTGCAAAACTTGAATTCTCTTAATATTTTTTCTGATATATTATGAACAATCAGAAAGTGAATACACTGATTCAAAATCCATATTTGGATCTGGATCCACCCCAAAATCTAATAAAATTTTCCTTGGTATGGAGTTGACTCAGCAGAATTTTATTAAAACCTATCAACCTTTTAAGATATCTTGTATAAAAAAGTCCAAGTTAATAAGTGACCCAGAATCCATATCTGAATCTGGATCCATCCTCAAATATGCAAACTTCATGATCTTTTCACCATTTAGTGCAACTCTTATTAATCCTGAGATCACTAGGAGATGATCTAAACTCATTGGTGGAGTCCTTTTCCAATACATTTCATCAAAATCATCCATCAATAACCTTTTGAGATATTTTCTACACAAATAGACCTACATACAAGGGTGATCACATATAGTGCCACCAAATCTTTTCAAAATGAATATCAAGCTGAAGGGAGTGGAAGGGCCTCTTTCCCTTTTACCACTTTTCCACAAAGTGGGGTAAGCACGCAGTGACACTACTAAAACTATTCATCCCCTCTACACCCCATAAAGTACTAAGCTACCCATACTTTGCCCTTGCTAAATAGCTCTTCAAAGCGAGTAGGTATTTCGGGGTATTTTGCACGATTCCTGTCTCAAATTCCCCCAAGCGTTTACTAAACATCATGGAAGCCCATTTTAAATATAAATTATAGGAAAAATTAGGCAAGTAAAAAAACAAAAAACAGTATGTAACGATGCTGCTGCTACAACGGTGAGCCCGCCTGTGTATTTAACATTTGTCAATTAATTTATTAAACAATATTAACATTTACGTGAATGGTACTTTTCTGCAATCACACAATCAACTTGAATTTGATTATTCTTCTATTGGACAGCTCTTGGCCAGGCTGGTGTTCCCTCATTTTATGTTGTTCTTCCTGATTCGGCTTTAAATCGATAGAGCGCAACATAATTCTTGCTGAAGATTAAAATTGTTCCTTGTTTTGAGAGAATATTTGGACTTCAGACGACCAGAAAAGGCTCAACTGAGTCCCGAATTACGAATATGACTTTCAAAACCTTGCTTTGCACCAATTCATCTAAAATATCTATATGTTCTTAACGAATAGCGGAAATATTCTCGAAATTTACTGAGACTCACAAATAATACATTCCTGCCCCAACTATGCTGATATTGATGGACATTTTCTGGCAAATAAATCACTATATCCTATTGGGTCTGTGCTAATTGACCCCCACCAATACACCACAGTCCAACTTGCCATCGTCACCTCGCTGTAGCCAATTGGCTTACTGTATAGTGGCTACTACCTAAACTACTATATTAAGAAGTAAAGCTATAACATCCGCTATAACTTAGGCAAGGGCTATTTTTGGCAAATCTTCCAGCACTGCAATCCATTCAGGAAAAGATTGGATTTCTGAAAATATTTTTTCCCCAATAGAGTGGTCGACTTCAGGAATAAATTACTGCCAAATATTTGGGGTAGGCCAAATTAAAATGTGTTCAAAGGCAGTTTAGATGAGTGTGCGAGGAGATAAGATCATGTTTTTTATAGTCATGTTAGGGCGATATTGAAAAATACATACATACATACATACATACATACAAATATATATATATATATATATATATATATATATATATATATATATATATATATATATATATATATTAATGTAGATGGGTAGCAGTCTTTCCTGAATGCAAATTTTGCTAAAGACCATGGTATATTTCGCCTTGATCAATTTTTTTGGCAACTTTCTATACTTCTTACTATCTTCTTTAGTCCATTTTGTAGATGATAGATCAATCTCTCTAATAAATGCGTTTGTTAAAAACCAAGAGTGGGGGGATAGTTAAAGTATAGCATGAGTTATTTTTAATTATTATTATTGAGGGGAGAGGGGATGAGTGTTAGTGCGTGTGAGAGTATAGAAAATTAAATTTGTCAAGATACTGGCTGATCTCTTACCTCTGATGTTTCTCTTTTTTATGCTCTTCTAATTGATTTTAGGATTGTGTTTTTTATTGGTTGCTTCTAAGGTTTTGTTCTTTGTCTTCCTTATTAGTTACTTCAAAATCTTAATTTTGTTGCTTGGTGTACCTTTCTTTAACGTACTTCTAATTCGATTACAAATTCGATATTATTACTGTTCATGTATGCTTTCCTTCCATATTTATGTTAGGGTGTTCTAAATTCCTTTAATTTATGCATTTATGTCCTTGTTCTTTGTTTTCAGGCATTCATGCCTTTGTGATAGTTTTTGCTCGTTGTCGATATATATTTTCGTATTGTATTGCTTTAGTTCTCCATCCGTCGGTATTCAGGTGTATTATTTTTTAGTTTGTTGTCTCGTTTTCCATTTTGTCGAAATTATCTTGTTTCTCATTATTTCTTTGCTTTGGGTGTTTTCCACTTGCTGTTTGTAATTGTCTCGAAGATATCCTTCTTGATAATTTTGACTTCGTTGGGGAAGATCCTTATTTTGTTTTGATCCAGTAGATTTTGGATAATTCTTTCGTCATGGTCCGTCATGTAATTCCATTTGCAGGCGCCTTTTTCGATACCTTTATTTATATCGTTCAATTTAGTACCTTTAGGTAGTGAATGGACCTCGTTTACGAAGATCTTAAGTTTAAAATCTCTTGCTTCGTAACGACAGCCTTCCTCTCTCTCCGTTTCGCTTTCCATGTCGGTTTGTGTCCCATTGACTTTGGTGCTTTTTAATTGGGCGTTTTCTTGGTTTCTTATGGCTCTTCTTTCCCTCTTTTTGTTCATTCTCTGAAGTACCCGTTTCTTTTTCCTCTTCATTAGGTTCGTCGGTTTCAATTGTTTCCTCATTTTCTTCCATCTTTGCTCCTATATTCAATATATCCTTTACCTGAAGGGTTTTGCCTGCCGTTACTCCGTATACTAGGGCCGATGGGGACGGGGGGGATTCGGGGCAACCACATTTTTCTAACTCCGTTTTTCTCAAGGAGAAGATCGAGCGTTTCCGAGAAAGTCCCCGGTTGTGCAATATTTTGGACGTGGGCGTACATAATACAGGCTAGGATGTCTAGGTCCGTTCCCTCGTTCACATTGATGTTGATCTTTGGTTTTTGGGACTACTTTATTTCTTTCACCGTAGCTTTTGCTACGCTGGCGTAGGTTTGGTTTAGTTTAGAGTCTTTTTCTTTCTTTTTTTCCTGCTCTTTCTTGTTTATAATTTCTTTACTTTTTGGACAGTTTAGTGCCATAGTCCTGTGTGGACCCTGGCAGTTCACAAATCTTTTTATGGTTTCTGTGTATTGTCTGAAGGTGTAATTGTTACGTGCTCTTCTATAGCGTAGCACTGGAAGCAAGTTTGTATATTAATGAATCTTTTAAATCTCGATGTTTTCAGGAGGAATTCTCATTCCAAAGGCTAAGAGATCCCGTTGGTGTTAGCCTTGTTCGCCATTTCCTCCGAGGCGCAGATAACTTTGAACACGTGCGTGTGATGTCCGAATTTTATGACTTCTGTTAGTTTTAGCTGCTGGTTTTCTTTTTCTACTTTTTCCTTCAGTTCCTCTTTTGTGTGGAACCCCACATAGAGGTCTACCTTGCGACAGACGAAAGAGCGGCTTGTCAGCATTTGCGCTGGTAGTTTCGGGGTTAGTCCAATTTTCTTCAGCGCCTTTAGTCCGTCGGGTGCTACCAGGCGTTCTATGTCATTTTGTTTGTGGCATAAGGCCACGTATCGGTTGGAAATCCCTATCAGTTTGGTTAGGGCGATTTTCAATTCGGTGTATAAGGTTCTTTTAAGTAAACCTCTTTCGGGTTTTTGTGACCCGAGCTCGACTCTCAAAGGGAGCCTTCTATACTCCATATTGTTATCCATGTTTCTGTGGTGTTTTGAACCCTCTCCCCTTCTTTTGGCACCTCCTCTACTAGTTAGGCTGTTAAGAATGAGTTGATGATGGATGGAATGGTGGACCCGGGTGGTCTTTTCTCGATAGCTGAAATGTGGCGGACCTGTTGTTGGTTAGCGTGGAATCAACCAGGGCTAACCGGGGGTGCCGCGTCCTCGATGGAGTTAAAAACGTCGGTTGCATCCGACATACCCTGAGACGGTTGTATGTCCCTCAGGGATTATGGTGGCCCCTCACAGGCGGAGTGATTAAGCTTCCCTCCGAAAGTTGCAACCCGGCCCATTATCTGGGGGCTCCTCTGATACGGGTATCTGGCAGCGGGCTATTCCTCAGACCTTCCTCCTCCCATACCCCCAATTATGCAATCGCAAGTGCATTGCATAATTCAGACGAGGTTAAAGTGACAACGTCCACTAGTCAAGGCATCGTGCCCAGGTTGGAAGTGGGGTGGGGCTTAGACGATCAGGATAAATATGATGCACCTAATTAAAAAATGTATCCTCTCCTATTCTTAGTACCTCCCGAATGGGAGGATTTTGGGTGTGGTAGAGAAAAAGGGGCTGATACAATAGATGAAATTAACATGAAAATGATAATGAAGATGAGGTGAGGTTGAGATGATCTTCTATCTTAAAATCTTCTTTTTCGGAAGCGTGACATTTTCCATCCAGGTGACATCCTTCATATTTAATCTTCAAATGTCCAGGGCGAAAATCTCTTTGAAGGAAAGGGCTGTATTGCTTTCCGTGATTACTTTACGAAGCGTGAGTGAGTCAACGAGAAAGCTTTCCAAGCAGCGAATTCTACTGAAAGAAAACGGTTTTTAGGGGATATTTATTTCTCCTCGTATAAACGTAACGTCAAAGGAAACGAGCCAATCCGGTGAGTGGAATTTTAAAGCAATATTAATGTTCTATTCCAGCTCGTGGCCTGAGTGTTGATGGCCGGCTTCTCTTCGTTTATTAAGAGGGATTCTAAGATGTTCAGACTTGCTTTATTTCCCTCTTTTATTTTCAATTGTGGTGTTTTGAACTAGAATATTTCTAGTTAAGCTGATGCTATGCGCGTTCTCCATATGAACTTTATGCCCTCCGCTTTGCAGGTGCATGGCTAAACGCCTTGAAAGGGTGGTGGTTGTCATGCCAATATATATTGAGTTATTATAAAGCTTGCAGTCCTTATTGCGGCAGATAAACTCGTAAGCTATGTTGGTTGACTTTAGATTCGAGGAGTTTTGGCAGCTGTTGTTTTTCATAAAGATATTGTTGACTTTTGTCGTTTTATAGTATAAGTTGAATTTTGTCTATTTGATTCTTAATCTTGATGTTACTGTAGGGGAATCGTCACTTCCCCCCCCCCCCCCCGTTCACTCTTGGTGCAGTCACAAGGCGGTTACCGCAAAGACATCCGGCCGAAGGCATCGGCGGGTTCAGCGCTTAACCGCAGTGACGCGCCGCTCGGCGAGCTGAAAGACCTAAAGGTCAAAATGTAAGATCTCCCCCAGGAGAGTGAGATCCAGTTTCACATCAAATAAGAAATTGGAGACGTGTTTCTCCCAATCTCGAAAGCTAACGAGGAGCCGATGTTTGACTTCGTGGGAAAAAACGTTTGGAAAAAGAACTCTCCTGGGGCCGTCCTCAAGCCCCTCCCCCCCTTACCACTCTCCCAGTGGGGTGACGAGGTATAAATGAGGAACTCTGGGGAAAATAGGGGTAGTATACGTCAGTCTCTAGGTGACGAAGTCTTCGGATCAAACCGAACTACCGAGACTGGAGAGGTAGTGTACTTCGCTCGCCAGACCAAGAAGTACCCTGCACGAGAGGCAGGGCTACCTACCTTAAGGGGCTAAGAAGAAGCTCATCCTCGAGCTAAGTCCCGGGTTATCAAACCAAACGATAAGTTAACTTTGTTAAGTTCAACTTACTCTCGCTAGAGAGACTCCTCATATCCTGGTGCACCTTAAACACCAGGGGTATTCCTCGTCCTTGAGGAATTAAGAAAAAAAGAAGGAAAAGGCTCCCCCCTCGGGCCCGTTACTCGGTGGCCACACCGAACTTTAAGTAACTTATTCTCGCCAGAGAAACTTCCCTCCGTTATCCTCGCCCTTGAAGAAGACCCTCCCCGAGTTCAGTCCTCGTCCATGAATAAATAAGTAACGAAGGAGAAAAGCTCCTCCTCGAGCTCGTTACTCGGTGGTCACACCGCACTCCAGGTTAACTTGATTTAAGAACCAAGTTCGACTTACTCTCGCCAGAGAGACCACGACTGCCTAGGTGTTGCATAAAGCACCGTATTTGTTCTCGTCCTTGAAGAACCCCCTCCCCCCCCCGGAAGAACGTGTGGACCCCTAGCTGCCACCCTCGCCAAAACAACCGTGTGATTTCGCACAGCTACAGCTGGCAAGACCGTACGCGTCGTGAGTCAATAACATTTCTGAGGCCCTTTAAACTCCAGATGAGTCCGTAAGCCTAATTCTTATATTATTGTTGTGTGTAGAGAAATTAACCAATTTTTGTGGGTCAACTAATTTAAATAATTCTTGTTTATGACCATATTCAGAGTATTGCTGTAATTAATGTTTAGATGTTGTGTATTCAATGGTTAAAGTTAAAATATAAGTTTATTTTGGGATTATTTTGCGTTTCTCTCGATATCCTTACGTGTTTGGGAACGGCTCTGTTCGTAAGGATATTCAGATATCAATATATATTAGACACTCTTAGCACTCTTAGAATAAAACAAAAAGGGGAGGCATTCTACGACACACTATTATAAAAGTGGTGTCAGGTCAGTAGGGTTTTTATTAAAAAGAATTCTACGACAGTTACCGTTGACAATCTTCTCGATGTTTTTTCCTCTATTTTATAGGCCATAGACATCTGATTTCTGCAATACAGTTTGATGTTATTTACTGCTTCCTGATTACTTTTGGATTTATAAATATTTTTGAATTGAATACTTAAAAATGATTTGAGTTAATTTTCAATTATGCTGTTCGGGAAACAGTTGTTCACGAGTGTTTGCTTTACGCGGGACATCTCTTGATGGAAAAGTCCCCACGTAGAGCAGCATTTGTATGCTCGGCGGGTGTATATAATTGGCCAAGATGATTTCCATCCCTAAAGCGAGGAAGCCCTCAGACTTCCCTACTAGCTTTCGACCGATATATCTCTTAGAATTTACTGGCAAAGTCTTCGAGAAGATATTAACTAATAGAGTCAACTCTTTTCTCGATGAAACCAACTTGCATAATGAGTAGCTACATAGCTTCAGAAGGAAAAGAGGGACTGACACGGTACTCGCCGTCGTTACCGAAAAGCTTGCGAAGATCAAGGCAGACAAAAAGGCATACCGACCTGGTGGTCGGCGATGTCAAAAATGCTTTTGACAAGGTTTGGAAGAGAGGCCTACAATTTAAGATCCTTCAAGTAGTCCTCAACCTCATTCTTGAGAGGATTTTGTGCGACTAAATAATGGAGAAGAGAGCATACATACAAATCAGAGAACATAAAGGCCCCGAATTCGAACTCGAAGTAGGGGTCCCTCAAGGGGGCTGTCTCAGTCCACTTTTATACAACATTTATACAAGTGACCTACCACAACCTCTCTCTGAGGGTACGATCTACGTACAGTTCGCTGACGATATATCTTGACCTTGTACCGCCGCTTATGTTCACAGGGAATTTATGGCGAGGAATATGGCTAGAGAGATATCTAACATCAACTCTTTCGAGAGGAGATGGAAGATATCCACTAATGCCCCCATATTAAAATAATTCCCATGTTTCGCAAGACCTTCAACGACATACGTGTAGATGGAGAGCGAATCCTCTACTGCATGGAAGGGACGGTTCTGGGGTTCAAAATCACCACCAGGGGCTACACAAGTTATATGGGGCGAACAGTCGCGAATAGCAAGAGAGGTTTGAAGGATTTTTATTTGTTCCGTGTCCTAAATCCCTCAAATAAACTCAAGATATTCAATGAGTGCATTCGCTCGAGGCTTCTGTACTCCCCGGTGCCGCTGAACGCGAGCGCCGAGACCCACATTGCGAAACTACAAAAGATCCAGAACAAAGCGGTGCTTATCATCATAAACACCCGAAGAAGAGATTACAAACGACAGAGGGAGCTCCACGACTCGGTTGGATTATCTTCGATCAACGTGGCGTTCCACGAGAGGGCTAAGAGGATCTGGCGAGCCATTAGTACACGCTTGCCCCCCGAGTTCTCTCGTTCCCACCAAGACATCGAGGTCAACCGACAAATAAGACCATTTAAAAGTAGTAAGGGACAGACTGAAGGCGACGTGACTCCAAAATACACAGGACAAAATCGACAAATCACACCAAACAACTAGTGTAATAATGCATAGGTTTCTTTAGTATAAATTTACCTACCATCACTAAGATTACTTATTTTTACAAAATTTTGCGAAGAAATATCAAAAGCTAAGATTAACTTAGAAAACTTTTTCAAAAGCTAAAATTCACTTAGAAAACTTTTTCAAAAACCCATAGCGGGAACAAAAACCCTGCCTCAAATAAAGGTTTGAATGCCATAAGATTATATATAAACTAAATAAATTAACAGGTTTAATTTAATTAGCATAAACTATAAATTTTATAGTTTATAAAAAAACAACAACAACAGAAAACAACAAAAAAAACAAAGCAAACACAAAATACACCCAAAATGAAGGACTTAAACAAACAGAGATATCCTTTCACCAGGGACCTATTCATTCTGTTTCCCAGACCACCTCTATTCTTTAAACTCACCCAATTTTACCACTTTACTCTCTCACTATCTCTCTCTCTCTCTCTCTTTCTCTCCCTAAATTTCACCACTTTTTAAGTCCAAAGTCCAAAGCTGAACAACTTAGAAGCCCTCTTAATAAACGAAGAGAAGCCGGCCATCAACACTCAGGCCACGGGTTGGAATAGAACATTAAAATTTTTTTAAAATTACACTCACCGGATTGGCTCGTTTCCTTTGAAGTTACGTTTTCTTTCAGTATACAAGATTCTGACTCCACCAAACTTTATAGGTAAAGGAGGAAAGAATACATAAAGACGCTCCGAAGATGTTCGAATAGATCGAAAGCTTAGCAATTTCGTTTTTACCAAACTTATTTATTAGAAAGAGAGGTGAATATAGGACAAGTTATCTACCAACAACAAGATGGACTAAAAAAGATAGTAAGAAGAATATAAACTTGCCAAAGGAAAGTGATCAAAGCGAAATATACCATGGTCTTTAACAAAATTTTCATATATATATATATATATATATATATATATATATATATATATATATATATATATATATAGTACAAGAGGAAGAAGAATTGGACGCGAATGAGCAAATGAGACAAGAAACCGGAGTTTTTTAAAGGCAAAAGAGAGGGACATTATAAGAATCTAGAACGCTTTGGGCGAAATATAGTTACTGCGCCTGGTAGCTTAGCGGTAAAGCATCTGACCGGCAATCAGCAGACCCGGGTTCGAGTTCCGGCCAGGAATTTTCAAAACTTTTTTCCTCTGGCATTATTTCTGTCTTCTCGGTTAAGGATTGCCTTCACTGTGCCGCGCTCTGATCCCTTTGATTTGGGATTATTTTAATTTCCCTCTCTCTTGCCTTTAAAAAACTCCGGTTTCTTGTCTCGGTTGCTCATTCGCGTCCAATTCTTCTTCCTTTTGTACTACATGTATTTATAGTCAGCTATACAAGGTTTCTGCATCTTTCTTTCTGTCTTCAAATTTATTTGAAAGACAGAAAATAATAAATGGTATAGCCCTGTAGTGGTTGTACTATCACCCGCAGACCCTGTAGTTGATCTTTCTTTGTATATATATATATATATATATATATATATATATATATATATATATATATGAAGAACTACAGTAACGTACATGTAAATGCAGGAAAGAAACCACAATGTTATGATCTATCCATCATGTTACAGAGAGATGCTTGGCCTAATGAGACAAATTTGCAAGTTGATATGTAATTAGATGGAGGTGGGCAGTATGGAGTAACGGCATTTTTAAGCAGAGTAAGTACGAATCTTCTGCTTATCAAGAGATAGTGTTGAATTGCCCATCGGAAGTATTAAAGTTTGGAATTTCCCCTATAATAGCTGAATCTATTAGATGCCTATATATAAAGTTGTGGGAAATATAAATTATATTTGCAATATCAATGTTAGTTAAATGGTTTTCATTTGACATGTGGAGGAACAGGCTAGAAGATAAGCTTCCACGGCGCATGTTCCTTCATTCATTCTCTTGGAGAATCTGCTGTAGATTCTCTCTGTATCCATTAGTTTGTCAGTGATTAAAAATGACAGATGTCTCCGTCGAAACCTGGTTTCGCAAATAAATCGATCCTAACAATGTGATTTCTTTCACCCCCCCCCCCTCATATATATATATATATATATATATATATATATATATATATATATATATATATATTTCCCGGTGAATGTAAGGAAACATAGGAGGCTGAGGTACATGTGATTTATTTATGGAACAACGTTTCGGGCGTATCACCCATCTTCAGGTTCTAAAACATAAATTAAACTAATAAAGTTAAAGAATATTAAAAATAATTAGGTTAAGACTATGTAGGTAAATCAAAAATTAGAAAATAACTCATGAATTTAGAAGTCAAGAGAATCTCTTGACTTTTATATTCCTGAGTTATTTTCTAATTTTTGATTTACCTACATAGTCTTAACCTAATTATTTTTAATATTTTTAATATTATTTAACTGTATTAGTTTAATTTATGTTTTAGAACCTGAAGATGGGTGATACGCCAGAAACGTTGTTCCATAAATAAATCACATGTACCTCAGCCTCCTATGTGTCCTTACATTCACCGTGAAATTGAAGACTAGACTGGTCAGCAGCAACTCATATGACTATATATATATATACATATTATATATATATATATATATATATATATATATATATATATATATATATATATATATATATATATATATATATTGTAGCTGCATGCTTTTTGACAACCCTCGATTGCTGATGATTTAAGGGCAGTACTGTGAATGCAATCCTGTGTGTGGATGCAGTCTATGGGGATAATGGGTGCTCGCAGAGGCTCTTTGATTACAAAAAAAGCTAACTAAGCAAGACAAAAAACAACAAATAAAACAAGAAGAAGAAGAAGGAAGCACGCTCTGGCGCACGCGCCGGTGGGAAGCTTGCCTCCTCCGCCGGAGCATGTTAACAACACGAAGGAAATCACATAAAATGGAGGAGACCAGAATTATACAAGAAGTCAAAGAGTCCACAATTTTGTGTGCACAAATTCGTCCCGAGCATAAGGGACAAGCATTAGTGATCCCAGTCGTCCTGATACCGAGACAAGTAACGTAGGCAAAAATCACGCAGACTAGAACTTCAACAAGAATGTGCCGGACAGTCTCAGAGAAAACGAAGTCGTCGCACTAAGTCTTAGGGAAGCGTTTCATCGAATTGCGGTGAGTCCCGTGAGTGTGCTCATTTCGAAGACGACTTAAAGTCCTCATGGCATTGAGAAGAAGTCGACGGGAACAGTTTCAGCACAATGGCACTCAAATTTAAGTTCACTTCGTCTGTCTCCCATCTTTTTTCCAGGCAGCCTGAAGGGGTAACCTGATTCCTGCCAATTAGTCTATATAAGTGAGATCGAAGCCCTGGTCTGGACTCCCTCCCACTCCTCCTGGACTCTTTGGTACCCTTATCGGCGCGTTCATTCGCGGCAAGCCCTACATGTCCACTAGTCTAGCAGAAGATAATCTTTACATCCGCCAAGCTTGGTGCAACCAGAACCTTACAGATACCTAGAACTAGGGTGTGCGGAGAAGTCAATAACCCGAGAACACGTAGACAACTTTGTAAGTCGCCTATATATCAGAACTCGGTCTCGAAACCGCGCAAAACGCATTATCTTTTGACTTGAGCCGTGTAGTGGAACCAGCTCGGCCGTAAAGAAAAGCGTATTCCCTTGTAGATCCCTGCTTACTTGGAGCCATCCATGTATACTAGCACGGATCCACTGCGACACGAAGTATGCTGGAAAAATTCAAACGCATTATCCCTAGACGGTGGAAGCTTTTGGAACAGAGGTGTGGCCACGAAAACTCAAAGGTAATACACCCAGGGTGGCATTCGAGGCAGAACCAGAGCCGTCACCGGCCTGAAAGCTACACTAAGTTCTAGAATGAGTATCCTAGCACTAAACACGAAGGGCTTAGGGTATGATTGGCGTCTCCTGGCTGCATAGGAAAAACTAAGATACGCCACGGATGCAACGACAACTATTGGCCACTGAGGGAGACTCCGGGCTCGCGCGTACAAGCGCATGATATACTCTGCAAAGGGTAGAGCAAGTAGCATCTTTCTAGCATCAACAATTAAGCTCTCAATGGGAGATGCACGCAAAGCACCTATCGCTAGACGTTGACCAGTGTGGTGGATCGAGTCCACCCTTTGCAACACATACTCGCCCGCGGGTGCATAAAATTCGTATCCATAGTCAAGATTCGGACGAAGAAATGATCCGTATAAACGCAAGGCCATATCAGTACCCAAGTGCTGAACCTTATTGAATGAAGAATGTCGATGGTGAGGGTACAAGAGAAACTAAGGCTGCGAATATGGTCCTCCAATGTAAGAAGTCGGTCAAAAAAAAGACCAAGGAAACGGTGCGAATCCACCACATCCAGGCAGACTACATTCAGAAACACGTCTGGGTTGGGATGAACAGGTGGATGGTGACAGAAGTGCAGTTCCTTAGTCGTGGTCAAGGTAAATTGAAACTTGAGCTCATCGGCATATCAAGAGATGCGATTCAATGCTTGTTGGAGTAGAGACTCCAAGTTAGTCTCTTGGCCGCACCTAAAGATATGAGAGCGTCATCGACGTAAAAGGTAGCAAGAACATTTTCGGGCAGCGGTGAAGTGATATCCTTGATGCTCAGGGCAAAGCGGTTGAAACGGAGGACACTTACTTGTGGGACACCGTGTTTCTGCCACATGGGGCTGGAGAGGGCTCCCATCCCTACCCACCCTTATTCAGATTCTACAATCTCGTAGGAATTCAGAAATAATAATTGTGAGGCGCCCTACGCCCCCATCTTGTGGAGGATCTGCATGATCCCGTCTCATCATGCGGTATCATATGCCTTCTCTAGATCAAAATCATCGTTGCTTAATGTTGTCTACGAATGTAGGTTTCGCTGGTATCATTTTCTAGCCAGAACAAAGCATTTGACGTGGGCTGGAACTAACGGAAAATGCACTTTGCAAAAGACAACTGGCCTACTTTGTCTAGGAACTAAGCTAGCCTAACCTAACATTTGTCAACCTGTACACGCAGAAATATAGAGAAATTGGCGGAAACTGGAGGGGGTAGAGTGATATCTCACCGCGTAAAGTAAGCGTAAAATGGAGTCTGGGAATATGCCCTCTGCCCAGATCCTGTTGAACAAATCTATCAAAAAGGCCATGCCTCGGAGCAGCACCCTGCTATAAAATGTAGAGAAGGCGTTGCGTTCGCGAAATTTTTCGCAACGGATGCGAGTTCCTAGATTGCGGTACTGTTCTTCCGGAGTACTTGCACGTATCCTTTTGACTCCCTCCCCTTTGGGTGAAGACACGTATGCCCGCCAAGCACAGCGGCTAGCGTATTTCGAGATATACGGGAACCTAGCTTTAGCTCAAGGAAATTCACCGACAGTGAAATAGTTCGGGTTCCCGTTCTTACTACATGTATTACTAACAAACTATTTTTCTCAAATGAAATTCAGATAACATTTGTAAACAAATTTAAAATTAAATCATTATTCAACTTAAAGTATCCAGTTTCAAAAAGTATTAAGAATTCCATAATTAATTTATTAAAATGTCCTGGGTGTTCTCAAGGCTCATATATTAGAAGCTTTATTAGGACACTAAGGGCAAGATTCTACTATCATATGAGTATTAGTAACCGGATCGCAAAACCACTACGAATTAAGGAAAAATCTGCAATAAGAGACGACGCCATGAAATACAAGGCGGACATTTCATTGGAAAACTACAAATTTTAAATAGACATAATTTCCCTCCCCCACAGGTTGAATATCGATTTATCGTCGGTTCCCTTTCTTCTTCCATAAAATGGTTATTCCGACATCAGTAAGCTTTGTCTAGATTCTGAGACGCAACTGAAATCATGGTTTTCCGCTACTACGGACTTAAGTGTTTAGTTTAAAGAAAATACATAAAGTAGTTGAAAAGCAATTATTGTGTTAAAATTCTAGTTTGCAAAAGTTTGGAACATTGTTTTTGTGTAATGATTTCTCGAGTCCATTATTGATTTCATCTTTATTTACGACTTTAATTTTAATCAATTTGTTTAACTTTTAAATTTAAAAATTTAATTTACATTCCTAGTTAGTGAGGTTGTTGATTTTTTAACATTCCCTCGTTGGTTTTCGATTTTTATCGCTTGAAAATCATCCCCCAAAATGCAAATTCCTTTCACGTCCTTTGGCTATAAATTTCTCTCGTTTACTTTGCAGGCCAAAGAAGATGACTACATATGTAGGTTGAAACGTCGTCAGATATTAATAAAGATGTTAGCTCATTCAACCTCATCCTGGGATTTTTAGTCATTATTAAAATCAAACTGTCTATCAGCAATCCTCACTAATATATATATATATATATATATATATATATATATATATATATATATATATATATATATAATATATATATATAAATATATATATATAATATATATATATATATATATATATATATATATATATATATATATATATATATATATATATATCCTAAAACTGGAAGACAATACTTAAGGATAGCCCATCCGCCAGCCCCCAAAAGCTGATTTCAAAGTCACCCCTTTATGTCGTCTTGCTTACCGTCACAAAAAACTGTTATTATTAATATATTAACAGCGTTGACTAGCAAAAACGCTCGAAAGATGGAAAAATATCCAAGACAAATTGGTGCGGTTAAGATAATGGCATAATTAGACAACTGTTCTGCTTCAGGTCCAGCGGGTGATGCTATCCTCCTCAAACTGGAAGACAACACTTAAGCATCACCCGCTGGACATGAATCAGAGTAGTTGTCTAATTATGCCATTATCTTACCGCACCAATTTGTCTTGGATATTTTTCCATATATATATATATATATATATATATATATATATAAGCTCACCGGACAAGAAATTAACCACCTAGAGAGAAAAAACATAATTTAACATCTAAAGCGTGTAGGAACCTTATGCAGCCGAGAGGCGTAGCTTAGTTTACGTCGAAACGTTAGTTAGGCTTTATTTGTGTTGCGAACGGCGTGAAGATCTGTCGATAGCAAAACAGAGTTACTTAAAATGGGCCAGAAAAGCGACGTCATGGAATTTTCAAAAAGTTTCGATTGCATTTGGGTGCGCCACAGATCATCATGTGAAGTGGGTGGTGGATTTGGCAGTGTTTCCACGAGTACAGTCACCCGGATTTACAAGCAATGGCAGAACTCCCCAAATGCCAAAATCTCTCGCCAGAATTGTGGAGGGAAGAAGGTGTTGACAGACAGGGACCGTCGTAAAATCGATTTGTTTCCTGGCACGAATTGCTACAAAACACTAATTCTGGTCCTTCACACAGGGAATTCCATGACATGAACATATGGTGCAAAGTCGGGTGCAAGAGGCCCTTACTATGGTTACTAGTGACTAATCTCTTTTCTGTTGAGCTTATATATATATATATATATATATATATATATATATATATATATATATATATATATATATATATATATATATATATATAATGAAACCATGTGCTCAAAAGGTGGTTTCATTGTACAATAATTTACTCACTATTGGGGAAAACAGTGTCTCCATATATATATATATATATATATATATATATATATATATATATATATATATATATATATATATATATATAATATAAAGATTTTTCTTCGACTTTAAAATGGAATACCAACAAAAGTATCTCTCCATCCATCAAAGTTCGTAAGAGGAGATTTGTTAAAATAGTGCTGAAGATAGAAGATGTGAAAGTGTATACAAGACATATGTATAACCCCAGATCCTCATGCAGACGTTGGGGGAGGAAGGGCACACAGTCCTCTAGATGGCAAACGCACCAAGGTTGCCTATGGTATATATGACATCAACTCGCAGGAACATGAGAAAATAAATGAAATTGGTTGCATCAAGGATGGCACTTAAATTGGAGAAAGAACATGAAGTAATGCAGGAAGTATATAAAGAGCGTAAAAATATGGGTAATAAAGACTACACTAGCGAACCTTCCCAAATTTACCAGAAACACCCCAAACTTTAACGGAAAAAGTTTGTATAAAGACCCAAAGTCACGCAGAAATACGAACAAGAACTTCTTCCTTGTGTTTAAATCAAAATAAAGAGAAAATTTAGAAAAAAAAGGCAATAATGTTTTGTTTTTTTTGCAGGGGCGCCAAAATAGCACGAGAATCCAACATTAATGGGTCTTACATGAGCTATGATAGGAACATACCACCATCTCAAGGGGTGTGCCTTATGGAGGAGGGGCCTGTAGTGTAAAAAAAAGAGTGCCAGGTAATAATCCTTGAAGGGGGAAAGAGAGTGGGCGAGGCTTTCGGTGATGGATGCATCGTGCAAGCAACTTTAAGCTGTGTTCGTTGATACACGGTTAGAGGGAGAGTGTGTGGGGGTGGGGTAGAAAGAGAAAGAGAGGGAGAGAAACGGATGGAGAGAGGAATGAACCGAAATAAGAAAGTATTCCAGATGGATTGCTCTTTAAGTAGGATATCCCTAACCAAATCTCTGTACGTGAGAGGCATTTGAACCTTGTGGAAAATTGCTGAACTATTGAGAATGGCTGAGAGTTTTAAGTAGCATTACTTTTCTCGTCTTGTGAATTATCCTCAATAGGAAGGTTGGTGGGGTGGGGGAGTAGAATGGGAAAATCTACTAGAAATGTTTAATTAATTAAAAAAATGTTAGGTAAGGGTGGAAGTCGAAGGTGAAGGACAGGTAAAAGGATTAGAGGATATGCCATATTTATCGCTTCTCTTCTTAAACATATTTAGCGTAATTCTTTCGATGGTATTCCTCTACACGCCACTCCGTGATATTTTATAAGAATTTTTTATGCTCCGCAGTGTTAAATATTTATTTACGAGATCTAAATCTTTATTTCTAGTTGCCGCCCGGTTATCTAGCTCAAATAATGAGTGATATTTTCTATGAGTAACTCCGTTTAGTATTTTAAACATTTTGATTAGTTGCTTTTCTCAAATACAGATCGACCAGTGAAAGTAAACTGAAGTGCCTCACCCTTTCTTCATATGATCTATTTCTAAGTTCAGGAATTAATTTCATCGCTCGACGATGGACGGGTTCCAATATTACAAGGTCTTTTTGCATGCAGAGAGACCAGAATTGCAGCGCATTCTTCAAATAAAGTCTTACAAGCGATTTATATAAATGAAGATGAATATCTTTCGAATTAAGCGCAAAATGTCTTGCTATGTATCCTGGTACCCTGTTTGCCATTTTTGATGCTAATTGAATGGTTCCGAAAATACTAGATCACTCTAGATTAAGACATCTAAATCCTATTGAAATATCTCGGGGGATTATCATGATATAGATATGTGCAACACCTTACACATGTCTACATTAAATTAAATCTAACATCTTTTCGACCAGTTGGTCTTTCATAACAATTAGGTAATATCTACTCCATTATCTAATCAATGTTTATCCTCGGGCAGATAGGGTACTATATATTGTAGCATTACGTTAATTTATGGTTAATCCCCAGGGAAAAAGTCCCAAGAGCGCCCCTTCGAACCCTTTACCATACACGAGCTCGTCCGTGTGTCAGGTTGCTTTTTCTTAAACGCCTTCTCACAAAATCGATCCATCTAGTACACGACCCTACAAGGACACTTACTTTGATATGATTTTCACCAGTCTATCCTCATTCATTCATTTCACAGGTCTCCACCAACCAAAAATCCCCCTATTACATTTATTTACCATGTAAATACCTGTTATCCACTGGTTGCCTTCTCTACCGCTTGCACATCAACTATCAAATTATCCATTTGCTCTCAGTCGAGATTACCGACACATTTTGTGATCCATCCTTGGAAAGACGTGGATTACCCTACCTATGGAGCTGTATCATTTAAAAAACTGGGCCTGTGACAATTTTGTGTTGAAACATTTAAAAGACCGAACACGGGACATATTTCTGCACTGGATCATTTGAAAGACTGAACTTGCAACATTAATTTTTGCTGTATTATTTGAAAGACATGGATTGTTACACATTTTGTTCTGGATTTTTTGAAAGATGAGGATTACCATCCATTTTATGTTGTACCATTTAAAAGACCGAACTCCTCATAAATTTTGTGCTGGAGCATTTTGAGAGACCCATGCGGGACACATTTTGTGGCGAGGAATATAAGAGACTGGACTTACAACAAAATTCCTCCTGCTGGAGGCGTCATAAGAAAGTGAAATGATACATTCTTGCAAATATTCGATCATTTCGATCTCCTGGAAAGGAACATTAAAGCAAAAAGCGTTAATTTCATAAGAAATCATCTTTTTATTAACGTTAATTTCCCTTAATGGTGGCTTTACGTGATATTACCGTGCCAAACGAGGGCTGCGACCGACCACTATTAACATTTAAGTGGTACTAAATCATGATGGAATAGAGTTAGATAAACCCAAATGGAAAACTTGTCTTATTTGATGTAAATATAAACACTCATTAAGTGATAAAGTCTACGATAGTGGAGATAACGAAGAATTAAATAGATATTCCTGCTTTTCTGCAAAATTTTAAAATTTTGGACAAGAAATATACAATAATGGAAAACAATCAAGATATAACTTTCCATTTAAAATTTTTAAAAAAACATCTAGAAACAATTTTCCTAAAAAAGGATAAAAAACATGAATGAATGCATGGAATCAGAAAATAAAATAAAATTGCATAAATTCATTTGATCCTAAAGATAAAAATTCGACTGAATATATTTTGTCACAAACATGACATCAATTTAGTCCAAATATTTTTTTATATACATATATATCAAAATTGTCTAAATTAATTTTGTCATACAATGGCAGAGATCAATCAAAATATTACATCTCACTGATGATTGGTAATGATAAATCATTTCTAAGCTAATAAAGATAAGTAATCTCTAAGTTGACCTAATATAGAAAAACCACCCCTTTTTCCAAGATAGCTTATCTTGACTTTATTTAATGACAAAAACACGTATTAATTCTATATGTCATAAAAGGCAAAATATTTGGATGAATAAATTTTGCCATAAAATAGTGGATGTTTATTCTTTGTTTATTTACCAATACTCAAAATTAACTGGTTTGTGTATGTAAAGACTTCCAACTTTTCACCCAACCCTTCCTCGTCTCCATTCACCAAAGACCGAACCTCTCCTTTCAAAAATTTTCCTTTCTAACCGCAACTAGCTTCCCCTAGCCCCACGCCCCTCTTTTATCAGCTATTCATTCACCCGTTTGCTCTGAAATCGCTTGAATGGAAGACAAACTTCTATGCTTTTCGTTCTAGTTTTCCTTCTTCGTATTTTATTCGTCAAATAACTTTACAGTTGCAAGTTTATCTGAGACTCGTTCGATTTTTAATATTATCACTATTATCAATATATTATATAATTATTAGTATACTAGTGTACCTCTGCTGTCAAAAATGACAGCATTTTTATGAAAAAATAATTTTGTAATTCTACGATAAATACGAAATTATTGAAACATAGCTTTTAAAATAATAATTATAATAAAACGTACCAGATAAAATGAAGGCTTGGGACAGAAAATAAATACATATATATACGAGTATATATATATATATATATATATATATATATATATATATATATATATATATATATATATATATATACATATATATATATACACACAAGAAAACGAGAAATTAAATTTGACGTAAATAACAAATGAGACAAGAAACAGGAGGGTTTTTTTAAGGCAAGAGAAAGGGACATTGGAAAAACACAGATCAAAAAGAGCGAAGGACGGTACAATAAAGGCAATCCATACTTAGAAGACAGAAATAACGCCAAGGGAAAAAAGTTTGAATAATCCTTCTCAGTATGGATTGGCTTCAGTGTGCCATCCTTTGCTCTCTTTGATTCTTGTGCTGTTCCAATGTCCTATTCTCTTGTCTTTAAAAACTCCTGTTTCTTGTCTTATTGCTGATTTCCGTCAAATTTCCCTCTCTTGCACTGTATTGTTATACGGGCTGCAATAAAATGTTTCTTCGTCTTTCTTTCTGTCTTCAAAAGGGTTTTGAAAGGCAGAAATTAAATATGGTGAAAGTCCTGTGGAGGTTGTTATCACCCACAGAACTTGTATTTGCTATATATATATATATATATATATATATATATATATATATATATATATATGAAACAAAACAAAAAGTAAAATGGAAAGGAGATTTCAAGCGATGCGATTTCGTCTTTATTTGCGAAAACTTTTTCAAGGAAAAGGTCTTCGCAAGCGAAGACGAAAGCGCTTGGAATCTCCTCTCCTTTTTTCCCGTTTTTTTCATAATTGTTTGTCACATGCTACTCTATGTGCTCCTACTCATATATATATATATATATATATATATATATATATATATATATATATATATATATATATATATATATATATATATATTATATATATATATATATAGTAGAAATTTTTAGAATTATTATCACTATTAGTCTTCAGTCAAAACTAGGTAATAACCAACGAGGGCATCTCTAGCAAGAAGTTTGCAATGATAGTCTGTAGGGAAAGTGGCGAAGATGGAGGAAATGAAAGTGCGTGGATGACATATAGCATAGCCTCAGAGGAGACGCATGCCTCCAGCACTACCACCCATGCCGGTGTCTGTGACTCGTGATAGGTTGAAACGGAGGAATTTTCACTAGAAAAACTTTGATCTCTTTTAGGATTTTGTTAAGCAAGTTATGATTGTAATGGTGGTAAAAAACAAAACCCGAAAGAAGGTATTTGGGGTGGAATGCTTTTAAAAAAAATGACACTGTGGTGAAGTTAGGGGATGTGAAAGTTTATGGGAAGTGGATAGACTGAATAGAAAAGAGACTCTTTGGGGCACTTGGGAATGGGAAGTTGCGCAACCTCCATCACCCTCTCGAAGAACGCATAGCCTCTTGCGGGGTCTGGGGTCTGCCTCCCGTGGGATGATAGGAACGCGGTTATTTAGCGAAACCAAATCAGGAGCGTCTCGAGAGTCTCGAAATGCGAGATAAGAATCCAATAATCGAGACAAATGGGTATTCTTAGTACACCGGTGCAATCGAAGTCTCGCTACGCTCGTATTCTTGGTACACGCGTCTTCTCGGTACGTTCCGATTTGGGGTACGATCATTTTGCCAGTACTTTTGTAGTCATGGTAACGCTCGTACCTTTGGTACACTCATATTCTTTGTCCATGATTTTTTTGTAGGTTTCTATCCTTAGCTCACTTGTAAGCGTGGTTCATATTTTTTCCTGGTATATTTGTATTATTGTCGTTTTTTCTTTGTTCTTGTGTGTGCGCATGAATATATGAGTGTATGAGCGTATAGTAGAGTGCATATGTGAGCGTCTGAGCATGAGTCTCACAGCTAGCCATGTAGAAAGATGTATGTGTGAATGAATTTATATTGTATATGAGTGTCTATGTGTATGACTGTGGTAGTGCAAATATGTCAAGAAGGTCTTTGTATGTGAGTGCAAACTTGTAGAATAGTTTGTGCGAGATATCATGTGACCGTTTATATGTGTAGAAGAGTGTATGCGTATGAGAATGTTTGTAAAAGAGAAAATCAAACTTTTCCGTAAAATGTAAATTTAGATTTATTTATGAAAAAAAACCCACTCGATATTATTAGCCAAAGAGGGACAGTACTTGAGCTAAAATCGATCGATCGCATTTTTAAGGGGTAAAAACCCTATTAAAATTATCTAAAATGAAGTGGTAGAGAGATCCTTAATGTGCAATTGAATGGGATGGTAAAAAGAAGTGATATGAATGCAGTGGACGAATTCAAATTATGAAACTTGCGTTTTCTAAGGCAGAAAGATTAAATGAAACTGCGGAAACCCATTATGAGAGTTTCGGTTTTTAATGCGGTTGGAAATCAGTATATCAACGAAGTAATCGACGCCTGCCACGGTTTTTCCTTTCAATTCCACCGTATTTAAGAAAATCTTCAAACACAAATATGAGCATAATTTCACGAATGCGATGAGATAATCGACAACGGAGTAGAGACGGTGCCAGTTCCGTAGAAGAGAGTTGAATTATTGATTTCTTTTCAACTTCAGCGCGTATATTCTCGAAAGGTTTTATCCCCTTTTTTTGAAGGGTTTTCAGGGTAGTCGTAAACAAATAAAAACCCTCTTTTGGTGACGATGGTCAAACTGGTCACACTATCATTTCTGAAATTTTCGCGAAACATTGAAATTTGACTTCCCTCTAGCTAACCTTACCTAACCTAACTTTACTAAACTTAGCATTACTGAACCTAACAAAACCAAATTTTAAATATGTATAACCGACTCTAACATTCAACAAAATCATAGTTATCTAAACATAAAATTTAAGTGATTAATCTAAATTACTATTTTAACCTGCTTTTCCCATACCCTAAAGTAATTCTAACTCGTTAAACCATTTTTACAAACAAAACAAACTAAATTCAGGTAGAGAAGTGCGTTGGAGCTTTGTGTCCGTTATCGCTGGGAATAAACCCGACACCTATACGTTAGAAGTCCAACGCCTTATCATCTATGCTTGGGGGTTATCAAACGGTTCATGAAGTAAGAGAAGAACATCCTATAATTGTGCACATTTTCGCTGAAAAAAGTTAAGAAAAGACCTGTGGACTACATGATGCTCCCACACTTTGAGGAAAAATACGAGCTGATCGAAATCACATAGACCAGATGGATGGGCGGAGTTCCCCATCTGTGAAACTAAATTTAGACACATAAACATCAGGGCGATGGAAGTCATTCGTTTTATGTCCATTTACAGCTGTTTCAAAGCGACGAGGAAGTCGAGGATTTCTGCTGCTGAGTTCCGATGTGTAGCAGTTATTTTTATTTAAATAGCGCCTATCTGGCTACTGCCTATAAGGGCATAAATCGCCGTACTTAAATTCAAACATAAAAATAGGTTACATTAAAATTAAACTAAGTCAAAAAACACAAAATCCAAAACAACAACATAATACACAAATCCAAAAATAATAAAAACCAACAACAAAACCAAGACCAAAGAAATCCAAACAGGCGCTTAATTCTTTTATCTCTCCCTGTTTTACAGCAAACGGGAAATTATCTAACAATTTCTTTGGGTGTCTCTGCTAAAAACTTTTTGACATCCTGCTCCTCAAGGCATCCTAGGGGACTCCTTAGTCACGACCAGGAAAGATAAAGATTCAGTCACCCGTTTCTAGCGGATCGTGAGGCGTAGCAGTTTAAGGATGAGGAGGAGAAAGTGAGAAAGTTACGCCATTCGGCCGTACTGAATCGTGCATCGAACCCCCGTCAGGCTCCCGAGTCTTGCTGGGGAAACGGGGGCAGGTAGTATTGTGATTTTGAAACCAACCAGCGACCAGAGAACCCCCTATGCCCAAGGGAGAAAGTGCTACTTGTTTCACGCCAGGGGTGTGTGGGCATAAATGCCTCTCCAGCAGGTTGCGCGGTGTTACGATTGTCTATGTAAGTGATGAGGTATGTAAGGAAATACCTGCCCCACACAGGTGGTTTTAGCGCGTCTGCAAATAGGCTAGAAGCTCCCATACATACGCTGAGGTTTTGGGGACGTTCTCGCTGGGAATGAGCCAGGTACCTAGGCGTTAGAAGTCCAACGCTTACTTAATCCACTATGTCAGTGGTTATCAAACTTTTCATGAGCAAAGTAAAAAACTCTTACGTGTAGTCTACATGTTGCAATTTATAACAAAGTAGGAATGCCAAACTAACAAAAATATGATGATATGTATTTATTAGGAAATTATATAAAGTAATAATGCTATTTATTCATTGAAATAATTAAAAATCTCAAACTTTAGCAAGTACTCTGAGAAAGAAGTATTTACTTAACTGTTGATGAGAAATGTTCCAATTTTAAAAAATATATATTTAGTGAAATTGTATGAATGTTTGCCCTAAATGAGAATTTCCCTAATATTTCGACATATAATAAGGCAAATAAAGAATCCGCAAGAAAGAATCACTTAAAGAAATCAAAGAAATTCAAAGTTAACTTCTAGCCATCAATAAATGGCTGAAAATAATCGTGCGAAGGACCGAATGTAGCCCCTTCATGGGCCTGAGCGGAAAAAATATAATAAAACTCTAATTTTCCTCGAATTGACTCTAAATCGATGAGTTTTCGAAAAACTCTGCCTTGCTCTGTTCCAGTCACGAAATGGAGCGAGACGGCACAACGGGGAAGACTTCACATGAATTCTATAAAACGTCCACCATGATTTTCTCCCACACGAAATAGTGCAGCGCGGAACTATAGTAGTACATAGAATCTTAAAATAGTTCTCAAAAAGATCGACTATAATTTGCTTTGGACACGAAATGGTGCGAGACAGAACGTCTCTAGATTATCCCATGCTCGTAGCTCAGGCCACCAGGAAAGGAGGTGAACTTTTAATGGGTAGGATAATGAAGGCCTAAAAAACGTGAATGCAGTGGGTTCTCCAAGTCTTCCAACACAAGGAAAATTAGAACCTTTTTTGAACTGTAGTTTCTTTTAGAAAACATTTTCGACATATTAGCATTTCTTTTAAGCACGCACGGACTCATCTCCCACACTCATGATGTACTCCTATTAAGACATCTTTGTAATGCTATGCTTCTAACTACATTTCGAACGTATGCAAATATGAGAAATCCACAAATTAGTACTTGAGGAGTGCCTTTCATTTTTTTATAGGAAATATAGTTCCATGTAGGCACGTATGCATCAGGTAACCAAAAAGGTCGGTGCATTTTTTTTTAAATCAACGAAAGAGAAGCAAAATTTCGCCAACTTTATTGGTTATCTGATGTAAAATAGTATCTATCCGTTTCAGAGATCTTTTCCCGACAAAATAAAAGTCTTTCTCTCTGCCAACTCTCTCATCGCGTGCGTCCTCATAAAAGAATCTCCCTTTTAGCGAATCTGATTGTCTGAAGACAAGAAGTGAAGTATACGCCGCACAACTGATAAGTGCTCATGGTGGACATATCGAAAGAATCCAACGATGGACAATAGCTTCTGATTTGTATTTCTGCAAAACAATGCACGACCACACATCGCAAGTTGAGTGAGAGACGTACTGAATAATAATCTAGGTTGGGAGCTACTGCCTCATCCAACACACTCTCCCGGAATCTTTTTCCATCAAAATAAAAGTCTCTCTCCGCCTCTTGAATAAAATTCAAGAAAATAGTTGCTTGTAAATAGCGTGGCGCTTTAAGGGTATAATAGATATGTCTAGAAGGAATCCGAGTCCAGGTAGTCTCTCTTTAGTTTGTGCCTTCCGGAGTCACTGGGGCTGGTATGCCGTTCCGCTCATCCAGGTACCAGGTGTAACAATCTAAATGGAGGCACCTCCTTTCGGAGGCAGTCATTGAGGCTGAGTTGAATGGCTCATGTTATACCTGACACCCCTCGAAAATTACACACTGGGATGCGAGGTCCTGCCATCGCCTCTATGGCAACCCGCATCACCTGTTTGGCACTATCATCGCTTGGATGGCAACAGGCATCACCTCTTGGTAACTATTTTCGCCTGGATGGCACCCAGCATCACCTGTTGGTAACTATTATCGTATGGGTGGCAACCAGCTCACTTTTTGGTAACTATTATCGCCTGGATGGCAACAACATCACCTGTTAGTAAATATTATCTTCTGGATGGCACCCGGCATCACCTCTTGATAACTATTATCACCTGGATGGCAACCAACATCACAAGTTGGTAACTATTATCGCCTGGATGGCAACCAGCATCATCTGGATAGGAACAAAAGGGAAGGAAAATATGATTGAGAGATTAGTTTGATTAATTATCCAAACGGGGTTATTATCTTGAGAAACTATAGGTAGAAGATGCGTGATATCTAAACTACGATAAATCTGGTACTTACTATAAAGAACACTTGTATTTATAACTTCAAAATTTATTTCTAAAAGATAAAGAGATAGCCAGCAACAAAGTTTATTTATACGAAAAAAATGCTAACAATGAGCAAATTTAGACTAAAGGACGAGGTTTCAAAGAATTTTAAATTAGGGAGGTGAAAATATGTAGAAAGAACATACATCGATCGAGTAGCTTGAAGACTTTTAAGTTCTACATGTTGCAACATGGGAATCAGTTCATTTTCTTGATCGATCTACAAAGTATGTAGTTAAGTTTGATGGAAAGAGTTGAAGTTAGGTTTGGCTACTCTTTCATTTTGAAAGTGAAAACAGTGAATGTATTCTTTGTTTTACATTTGGCTAAGTTTAGTATTGGTTTTGCCGTTGTGTGTTGTCCTTAGCAAGCTAAATATGTAGGTATTACATCAAATCTAGTTGACATTTAAATCTTCTAAGATCGTCCTAATTTTCAATGAATTTTCTCTGAGCGAAGTGAAGTGTTGCACAAGTTATCGATAACGGGTGACCACATTCTACAGAAGCATCATGCTACACTTCTCTATAGTTACAACCCCAATTCACTGAACTCTGACAAACGCTAACACTTAAGAAGAGAAATAAAATCACCCTAGGGCTTGTTGTGTTCAACCAAGCACGTCAAAATCAAGTTCTACAACTAAAATATTTGCCCCCATTGCCACACTACGGTCAAACCCCTCAAATTGGTGCAATACTGAAGGCATTTGATGATGAGAAGAGTGGATACTCACGTTTTGTGAAGAAGGGGCGCAGTGTAAGAGGAAGGCATTGTGATGCCTGTGCTTCATTGGGGTTCAGTGATTAGAATAAGGTAGCTGGAGATAATGGACAAAAGTTCAGGGAAGTCTTTTAATAATTTCAAATTTCACATTTCCCCTTTCTAAAATTATCTGGTAATTGAAAGCGGGTAAGACCAGGCAGAATCTTATATTTAATGCCGGAATGATGCATGCTACTACAAAGCAGAATAGTTATAGCAGGATGGCAGAGTAATGATTCCAGAGGGTTTATATAGCTAGGCTTTCCTAGAGAATGCTAGAAGTATCTGGATTAAATAACCAGGCCATTCTAGGGAAATTTGTTACAATAGCAGAAGGTAGCAGGATTCAATAGTTAATGATATAAATGAAGAGGGTTACAAGGGTAGGCTCCTTTAGGGAACAGTAGGCTAATGGGAGGATAACGCTGGACTAAAAATGGTTTGCTTCGAAGTGGTAGGCCAATTGTAGGACGTGTTAGTAGGACGTTTTAAGGGAATAGTGGTGCAACTTTATAACGCTAAGCTAGGAAGAAGCAGGATCATCTAGCTAGGTTCCTACAGAGAATGGGTAAACTTTAAGAGATAGAAGGCTTAATATGTTAGGCTTTTTTAGATAAGGATAAGATAATATCAGAATCACGTATAAAGAAGGAAGTTGGAATAAATAGGATTGTCCACGGAATAATAGGACACTGGTAAGATTAACAGGATTAAATCGGTAGTCTTCTCATGGTAACGGTAGGGCAATGCCAGAATGACAGGTGAAGAAGGTGACTGAATTATATAGGCTTCTCTTGCACACTTTACGACATTAATATGAGTAGCAGAACTAAACTTTTAGTCCTTTTAGGTAATGGTAGGGCAATGTTAGAATGGCAAATGGAAGAGGTAGCTGGACTATATAGATAGACCCCTATTCGAAATAGCAGGATACTAGTAGGAATAGCAGAATTAAATTGTTAGTCCTAGAGAATGGTAATGCAATGTTAGAAAGAAATACGATTACATAGGCTTCTCTAGATAATCGTAAAATATATTAGGATTAAATATTTCGTCTATTCTAGGGAATGGTAGGATATCTTCACTAGAAGGTTTTTGAAAATAGGCCAAGGAAGTGCTGAAATAAGGGTGTGTGAAAATGTGAATTTACATGGTATAAGTAGATTAGTTATGGGGCCGAGGACCAGTAGGGTGCGCAGCTCACCTTAAAATAGGCGTGGACTAGAAGCATAACACGATAAGCGTCAGGCCTAGTATCGTGCTTATACGATGTACGAAACATGTGTATGCGTTTGTTTTTATGTGGTTTGATGTGTGTGTATGTGTGTGTTCTTTACGCAATTTAATTTTAGGTTTGTCGTAATTGCTTGCCCTCCCGACCCAATGCTTGCAGGGAGATTTAAGGCTATAATACTCGTATCTTTCATACATTTTCACTTCTACACCACTTTATTTTCACATCTTTCCTTACAAATTTTGCGAGCAATGCCCTCGTTAATTTTCGCTTCGTCTAAACTTGAAATCCTATATAAGATGAAATTATTTGGTATGACGAGTGATTAGTATGGAAAAGTGATTTCTAATTACATAGGGGGCGATACCAAAGCCCTTTATTAGAAACCCCCGTTCCCAAGGGGTTTACAATAGGAATTGAAGAAGGCGGATTTTGCGACGCCGATTTGGTCCTCTTAGATGGCTAATTTCGCCTAGCGACGAAGATCGACGTAGAACGACAGCAACCTCAGAGAAGCAACGATCGCTTCATTGGCCTTACATGATGCCAAAACATTTTGAGGTCGATTTCACGCAGAAATATGTTTGACATTCTAGCGATTTGACACCCGAGCGATTTGACAACCGAGAGATTTGACAACCGAGAGATTTGACAACCGAGCGATTTGACAACCGAGAGATTTGACAACCGAGAGATTTGACAAACGAGAGATTTGACAAACGAGAGATTTGACAACTGAGCGATTTGATTTGAGCCGATATTTGCATTCAGACTCCAAATTTTGGAGCTAAAATAAACGTACATAACTTAACGTGAAAGTCCATGGCCTTGAAGAAAGTAAGACCCCAGTTTTTATCATTATTAAGCGCAGAATAATATACACATTTCTAGCGTGTGTGGGCATTCGTGTTTTCACGAAGTGTTTATTTTTTCCACAGCAAGAGTGGTGAATTCTATGCCTTTGAAGCCCGAAAGCTCGCCCTTTGCATTTTCAGCCCCAATTCCAGCAGAAGGATCTGCGGTAGTCTTCCACAGCTCTTCACCTTCTCTATCTTCACATTTTCTTTATGGATCTTTATACAAACTTTCTTGCAGAGGTGACCCTCGTTAGTATTTCTTTTAAATAAAGGACAAAACTCTTTCCAAAAATGAACGATTTTTGATAGATGAATGTTTACCACTTTCCTCTCGAGAGTATCTTAACTTAGTGAGGAAAGAGTGGAGGGCGAAAGATGAAGGGAAAAGGCGGATAAATATATAAGGTTAAGAACTATCCTCCATGGATAAGCGAGTACAAATATGTATAAGAGCATTTAGAAGTATGAAGTTGAGCCAGTAAATAACGATAGACATAAGAAAATAACAAAAAAGAGAGAACACTTCGCTGGGCAGGAGAGCACATAGTCGAATGGGGGTATTAACCAGTATAGGCATAGGAACACCACCATATTAAAAAGTGATGATTACCAGGAAGGAATTTTGTGAAAAAGTGATCATATAAGGGTAAGGAAAATGCGTGGGATGTAACACAAGTAGGCAAAAAGAGCCCTCTTAAGTGCCCCGTACAGAGGAGGGGCGTAACTCTCCTTAATCTGTCTCTGTTAGGCAACGGAGGCAGGTTGCATATGGGGTCTATAGTCAAAAGGATGTAAAGATTTCAAGGCTAAGGAACTAATTAAATGCAAGTGTCGCTGAGGGCTTAGCATAATCAATTAAAAAGTCTGCCATGACACTACTTTATATAAAGTGCTTGAAGTGATAATAATGAAATTTTTGGGAGGAACCATCGGGGAGGTACAAGTGAAGAAAAAGCCCTAAACAATTCAATCTTCACCGACCCGAATTTATTTAATGTGGGTATTCCGTATATTGGCGTCAAGAAGCCCAATCACAAATTATAAGAACACGAAACCAATGTAATGAAAAGAAACTTAGTCAAATTTAGACATTATTTCTTTTACAAAAGAAAGTTCGTCAATCATCATTCGACTCCTAATTATTTTAGAAGGATGCAATTTTATGGGGGGGTAAGATCTGTTGGCTCTTTGGGAGTGACGTGATTACCAAGTATGATTTGTCACCGTAGTTTTGGTAGCACTCCTGGGTAGCCTGATCGGTTTCTTGATTCGGCCTGGCGGTTACTGGTTTACTTCTGCTGGGAGTGCCTGGTATTTACGAGACACTGACTCCAAAAGGGTAGAAAGCTCTCTTCCTGCTGGATTGTATGTCGGGTAAAGGTAATCAGAGATTTGCTCAAAGGTAAAGGAATCTTGGAGGTGGATTTAGTCTTCTTTATTCGGTGAAAACTTGGACGATCTTCAGGTGTCTCGTTTTGATTTGAGTATTCATCTCAAGGCACTTGTTGTGTGTATAGGTTTATTGTGCAATACATTTATACATAGTACGTAAATATAATATATAAAAGAATATACAGATACGCCTAAATACATTGCACAAAGCGGGGAGCCGCCAGTGTTGGCGTGCAGCAAGACGCGGCGGAGTGTCCCACGCGTGGCTTGTCTGCTACTAGTGTTTGGCGGCGTCCCTCACCACCCGTCGCTCGGCTGGGCGTGGGCGGCGATCAGCACGGCGGGGGTGCTGTTCTCAGGACCTCCAGCAGCTCGATTGTCGGTGTGTGGCAGACCAACTGGGCAGCTCTTGCCTCTCGCGGCCTCAGTAGGCCGCCTCTTACAGGGAGAGGGGCTGGTGCTGACTCTGGCCTGAGGCAGGTGGTGAGGATCTCAAGGCACCTTCCAGCAACCTTTTTACATAAATGGCGCGCGCACATGCAGTATTTTAACACTTCACAAGAAGGAATTAATTCTTATACATTCGATATGACCATGTAGTTACATTAACTTATTTTACAAAGCTTCACACGATTATAAAGTCATTCAATTGCTAATCAATAGTATACAAGTAATTAATAAGTAATACAAAAGACTGAGTTATATTTCGGAACCTTAAGGAACAAACTCAGTTTTTTTGGACCGTTTAATACATTCAATATGAATTCAAATAATAATACATTTCCTCGTTTTACTTAATTTAATTCATTTACAAGGATTTACATATTTATTGAATCTTACAATTGTTGTATTATTATACATAAGCAATTTAAAGATTTAATTCATTTTCTTTAACATATTTCTTCGGTTGAATTGGGATAAATTTAGGGCGTTTTAAAATATTAAAATAAAAGTGTGTAGAGATTAATTTATAGTAAATTCTTTTGATTTTGACTACAGATATATTAATATTTACAGAACCCAAGCAAATCCATGGTATAATTGTTTTCTTACAGATTTAAGTCATTTGATGACTTTTAAATATGTAATTAAAGGACACAGTGACGTCTGGAACACATTCGTTCAATAGTTGCCAAGTGCCACCATATCTCTCATCTCAGCGTTCTAAATACAATTTTTTTTCATCAACTAAACCCGATTTATATTAAATATATAGAAGAAATAGAATTTTAATTGTTAGCTATAGACTTACATCGATTTTATAATTAGTGATCCAAAATAATCATATTCCAGCCTTTCGTTTCTTTTTAACCATAGATAGGCACACTTGGGTCTACTGGACCCCAAGGTTTTTTGTTTTTTTTCCAGGAGTAAATTGAACGATTTACTCAAGATTCTCAGTACTTTATAGTTGCCATTGAAGCTGCCAAACCTGACAAAGGAACTTCACAAAAAATTAAGGCATCACACCTATACAGGTAGTTTGGGGTACAGAGGACCCCAGTATACTATTACGGTTAGGACTTTACAAACTGTGCCTAATTGAAATGGTGAGATATATTGAATTATAATTAGGATATTTATATTTATAATGATATTTATAATAATAATAATTTATAATAATATAATTTTATAATAATAATAATTTATAATAATATAATTTTATAATAATAATAATTTATAATATAATTTTATAATAATAATAATAGTTTTCTAAAAATATATTATAATTTTGTAGGTATATTTCTACATGTGGGCATATTTATTTCTTATTTCAGACAATGGCTGGCACTTCTTCAATGGCATTGTGCAATGCTGAAATCAGTAAGCAACTCAATGCATTTGAAATAAAGTCTGATGAGAACTCAGAAGACAATCTTTTAATTGAAGATTTGTCTGATAGTGAGGCAGAAGAAAAATTTATTCCCCAAAACTGTCCGAATCTGAAAGTGAGAGTTTGCTGTATGATGAGGAAAAGGACAAGGTATACTTTGAACACCTTTAGGGGCTTTTGTTCATCCTCCCCTCAAGTAAATCTTTCTCAGGTGGCTTCAGCATATCTCCAACTCCCAAATCCTCCTGCTCAACCTCCTAATCGACAAGCCTGCACTGTTCTGACATTCCCACAACGTAACCTGCAAGGTACTAACCAACACCAATGGAGTACCCATCCTCACAAACGACGAACCAGCAGAATAGAGAGTATAAATATTGTTAATGGTCGTGTTGCTGGTCCTCAAGGAACCGCCATAGAAGCTGAAACCAATACAGAATGTTTTCAACTCTTCGTAGACGACAGGATCGTGGATACAATTGTCAGTCATACAAATTATTTCACATCTGAAGCATGTGCAACATATGGGAAATAATCAAGAACCACTATTCACACCTGTGCAGATGAAATCAAGGATTTGATTGGCATCCTCATCTTTAGCGCAGCTGATGACTCTGGAAATGATCAATACCAAAACTGGCAACCCATTTTACCGAGCTGGCATGAGTAAAAGGAGTTTTAATTTTCTACTGAAATGCCTGCGCTTCGATGGTATGGCCACTCGCAATGATAGGAGAAGCTCTGACAAATTGGCACCAATCAGAGAGTTCTGGAATATGTTCAACCAAAATTGTGTTCAGAGATATAATCTGAGAATTAATCTAACAGTGGATGAACAATTTCTCACTTTTCGTGGAAGATGTTTCCTTCGAATGTATATTCCTAACAAGACGGCCAAATACGGAATTTAAATCCTAATGATTTGCGATAATGAGTATTAAGTACATGTTGAAGGGCATGTCATATTTAGGAAAAATGACTACAATCCCAGCTGAAGCTATGGGAGTTAACCAGGGGCATTACTATACAAGAGAACTTGCAAGGCCATATTTCGACACCAACCGAAATGTAACCACTGACAACTGATTTACATCAGTTCAGTTGGCTCATGGTCTACTTGACAATTAAGGACTTACGACCGTTGGAACAATGCGAAAGAACAAACCACATGTGCCCCAAGCAATAAAAACAACTAAAGATCGTCAGCAGTGTACACCAGCAGTTTGTATGACATATGTAGAACTAACTATGTGTTCCTACATACCCTACAAAAAAACACAAGAAAATTGTTCTGCTTCCTTCAACCGTTCACAACAGACCAAAAATAGACGCCGATAGGAAACTAGAAATCATTAACTTCTATAACAACACAAAAGGGGGGGTAGACACCTTTGATCAAATGTGCTCAACTTATCGTTCCAGCAGGAAAAACCCGAAGGTGGCCTTTCGTCTCTTCTTTGGCATTATGAATGGGGCAAATTTCAATTCTTGTGTAATCTATTAACGCAACAAAAATAGAAAGGAACAACCAGCAAGAATGCGGCTTACCTACATGCAAGAACTGGGAATGTAACTAGTGCGGACTTGGGCTCTGCAGCGGATGCAAATTCCAACAACTTAGAGGCACCTGAAGAAGTGCATTTCACAAGTAATGGAAGTAAATATCTCAGCAGTGGTACATCCTGTTGAGCAGTTAAACATCAAGAGACGCTGTAGCAAATGCACTAGACAGGAAGACCGTAAAACCAAATTTCTGTGCATCCAGTGCAAAGAGACAGTCTGTGGTGTACATTCGTACATGGTGTATATTGACTGTATCTAGTTTGTGAAGTGAAGTTGAAGTACTGTAAATAAAACTTTAGTTTGTAGTGGCTAAACTTTAGTGGAAATAAAGAAAAACTTTCCTTTGTAGGACTAAGTTCTAAGATAAAAAAGTGTTTTTTATGTTAAAAAGGAACAGAAATAAAAAAATAAATTATTGATATGCTCAAGATAAAGATAGAAGGAATTTGAAAGAAATGGTAGGTTTTGCAAAAGTTTTATTCTATTTCTATTTTCCTTTTTCTATAAAAAGATATTTCTTCGAGTAATTTAGCAATGCATTTTAGTTAACATATGTATTAGCTAAAAGCACGCCCAAACTTATCACCATAGGCCTAATAGTTTTGACATGTACCAGTACGAATGGCATACACCCCATTTTTGCAACATTAAATTTACCTTTCAATTTCGGTATTAGGAAAGAATAAATAATAATCAAAACATATGTAAATATGTTTCGAATAGACTATATTTAATAGAGATTAAGTTTAAATAACCTTAAAATTAAAAATAAACCACTCCAATAAATTTTTAGTTTGGGGTCCAGTAGACTCCAGTATTCCTATGGTGTAGGTTTTGAAATGTATGCCTATCTAAGGTTAAGATGGTTTAAATTTCTTCAAATAACGGAAAGAAAAATAATTTAGTTATTGCTAAGAATAAGGAAATCATTGAGAGAATGGTAATAATTTATAAAAATATGACTAAGCTGTTTAATCGGTAATAGTTAATATTATTGGCACATGATTTTGTTAGCGATTTTTGCTACAGTTTTGCTATTTCAGAACTTTTTCAGCTTGTCCACTGGCCAATTAGCGATATGCACCATTCGCCGGTATTGGCAAACATAGGCGTTTATTTTTTCCAGATTCCTTTTGTACTTCTAAAGACGGGTATAAACTAGAATTCTTTTTTTCGCTGTTTTTTTCTAAAGCCTATTATATCACTGGGCAACGGCCAAAATAGTTCACATATGAGATTATGCTCACACAACTAATTTCATATTGCTGAATTTGAATCTGATATTTGTTTTTGTTATATCAGACTAGGTTTTATGTGGTTGTGCTTATATTACTAATTTCACATTGTCGAGTATGATTTAGATGTTTTATTCTACTATCAGATCTACTTTTTAAACAATAAGAAAAATAGTAAATATGATGACATTAATTGTCTCACGCAAGATAACTATATTAAACAAGTCACAGATAAGCTCGTAAGAAATTGTACCAGAAAGCATAAGTTTAAATCCTTTATAATTGACAAAATATGAAGTTCTAAAAGTACTTCTGAACTTTGCCCTTTCCTTTGTACAGCTCACTCTCTTCTCGTCGCAGCGTCCAGCAATAGTCGCCCATCATGTTTGGACTGAATTGTCCCTGATATCTGCTCTCCATTATGGCGATGTCTTGATGAAATCTTTCACCGTGTTCATCATTAATGTCTCCAAGGTTATCTGGGAACAAATCAATATTAGAGTGGAAAAAAAATGCAATTTCAATGACATCCTTGCTCCCAATGCATGATAATTCTGCAGCATGGTTGTAACGATTTATTTGTAGTTGTCAGCACGATAGTTAACAAGAAAAAGCTTTGACACATTAGACAAATGATTCCCATGAGTTTTTCTCCAGTGGGTTCAAGGCCTTGGTGAATTCACTATCATGAACTAGTATGCGAATCTGTGGTCCATTCAAGACACCTGCTTTCAACTTGGCTTCGGAAATCAAACCACCTAGTTTCTGACATAAGTATCGAAACCCAGCACCAGATGGATACATTGCCTTGATGAATTTTTTAGCCAGACCGAGCTTTAGATGCTGTGAAGGCAAAAATATCTTTTATTGATCTACAAGAGGATTGTGAACACAGTTGAACCTTCCAGGTGCATCTCTTGATCTTTTCGGTCATTCCTTTCTCACATAATGTTCTGCATCAGCTCTGCTGCCCCACAAACACAAAAAGCACATGTGCTTTGTGTAACCGCTCTGAAGGCACAGTAGTAAACAAATGTCTAAGATCCCCACATATCTTTCACTAGTGTTTCTCGTACTCTAGAGCGGCTAACAAAATCTTCATTGTTTCATAGCTCTTAGCCATCTTTGCTGCATGTGCTATTGGAACAGATTGAAACCAATTGCCATTGCGTTAAAGAACAGCTTTTAGTGGAGTCTTTTCCAGAGTCTATAAACAGCCTCCAATCATCTGACTTGTATGGTTCAGACTTGCAGAATTGTTGAATGAGAGATACTGAGTCCTCACAGTAACAAAGGTTGTTTGCCATTTTGAAAAATGCAGACAGCTCACTATGTCGTTAACGAGCTGTAGAGATACGCATTCCAGCTTCCAGCAGGTTACGCTGCTTTAATCTGGATCCCAGAGCTTCGGCCTTTTCTTTGGACAAGTCTAGGTCCCTGATGAGATCATGAAGCGCTTCTTGAATAAAGAATTTAGGCCTGGTATTTTCAGAGTCACCCTGGTAGTCGTCTTCATTTGAGGTAGAATTAAAATCGGAATCACTTATCAATTCTTGTTTAGTCGGTAGATTTGGGACTAGGAGTTCAGCGCTGTTCGGAACTGGTTGGATTGCAGAAGCAATATTGGGGTACAGCACCTTGCCTCGTGTTTTGATGGTTATTCCCTTGATGTTTGTGAGACAGAAGTAGTAGTCACTGCTTTGGTCTTTGGCTTCACGCCATATCATTGGTACAGCAAACGGCATTCCTGAGCTTCGCTTACCACAAATCCACTCGCTCAGGTGATTGACACAAGACTTACAAGCTATATGAGGTGCCCATTTCTTGTCTTGGTCAACCAAAGTACATTTGAAGTAACTTTTGTAGTTCAGTCGAACAGCTTGTGCGATTGGTTTCTTTGGGCTACCAGGAGTGAAGGCGCCACATATGTGACAAAAACGATCAGCATCGCTCACGCACTTGCCACGTTCCATGTTTTGTTTAGTTCAGAGTAATTAGAAATTAGGCAGCAATCTGAAAGAAACAAAAAAAACACAAATTAGGAAAAGATTATTGCATAAGTGCAAACAATGAACATATAAATTAGTGTATGAATAACATGGTGCACCATATATATATAGATATGCTGGTTCTGGAAAACTGAGCCTGATACAGCTATACGAATGTCATTATTGAATTCAGCACATACACTTACCCTAGAATCAGACTATTTTGATCCAAAACCTTGAGAATTTTTTTTTTTTTTTACAAAATCGTGAGAGACTAATCTTAACAAAATTACTCCATTTACGATAGGGAAACTGTGCTCATTTCAGAGCACTAATTATCATTCGGATTCCATTTCATCGAATGTTATTTGTGGTTCAACGTGAACCCATTATAAGATTTTATAAAACTTCAAGGTGCTCATTTATTAGGTGTTTTTGTGTCTTATTCCATCCTACGACGTGTTTCTTACACTGTAAGTTCACCCTTTACTTGATTACAAGCTTCTGATGGTTTCTTATCCGCTTTCATTAGGAAATATTCGAATAGAAGAGTATAGGCTAAATTTGAATATCTAACTTAAGAAAACGGGTTTGTCCGTGAAGTTTTAAAGTAAACTATTTTAATTTGTATTAGGAGTCTTATTTATTTATTTGCCATTGAGAATAATTTTATTGTATAATTTTTTTTACTGTATTTTATTTGTAGGTATATAATTACTTTGGCACTATATACATAATACCAAAATAAAATTAATCACTGAAATGATTGGGTTTTAATATTTAATACTGAATTGTTTAATAGCTGAATAACTGTTTTGAATCATCTCTTCTTTAATTGAGGTTAGAACAATCTCAAGTGCCACAAGAAAATACATCATCTTTAAATGGCAGATAAACAACACTTATATTCGAGATGATTTTGTTTTATCTTCTATTTTCTTGTTCTAGAATGCATTTTTTTTATTTAGGATAATTTATGCATTATACGTTTGAAAATATCACTGCGTCTCTGTTAATGGCTTAAATGAGGCCCAACCATCCATCAATCCACGTACCCACCCATTCATCCATCCATACACTTACCTAACCACCCACCTATCCATCCATCCACTCACCCACCTATCCATCCATCTACCGATTTACCCACCCAACCAACCATCCATCCACATAACCACCCATTCATCCATCCACACATTTACCTACCCACCCACCCATCCATCCATCCACTCACCCACAAATCCATCCACACCCACATCCACACCCACACCAACACATACACCCATCCACCCACTCATCCATCCCTCAACCATTTATCCACCCACCCATCCATCAATCCATCCTTCCATCTATCCATCCTCCCATCCATCCATCCATCCACCCGCCCATCCATCCACCTATCCCGATCCATTTACCCCATCCATATCTATCTATCTACCTACCTATCATGTCTGTTAAACCCCCATTTTGTAAACTATTAAAATCTATGTCATTTATTTTTTTAAATAGAAATATGTCGTTCTACATCCATCAACCAATTTAACCAACCACCCATCCATCCATTCTCCCATCTATCCATCCTCCCATCCATCCATCCACCAATCCATCCACACACACACACCCACCCACCCATCCATCCACTCACCCATCCATTCCTCCACCCACCCATACCCATCCATCCACCCCATTTCTATCTATCTACCTATATATCATGTCTGTTGAACCCCAATTTTGTAGACTATTAAAATCTATGTAATTTATTATTTAAATAAAAATATGTCGTTCTACATCCATCAACCCATTTATCCATCCACCCATCCTCCCATCTATCCATCCTCTCATCTATCCATCCTCTCATCTATCCATCCTCTCATCCATCCATCCACCCATACATCTACCCATCCACTCATCCACCCACCCATACCCATCCATCCACCCCATCCCTATCTATCTATCTATTTATCCATCTATCTACCTACCTATCATGTGTTAAACCCCCATTTTGTAAACTATTAAAATCTATGTAATTTATTTTTTAAATAAAAATATGTTCTACATCCATTAACCCATTTATCCACCCACCCATCTATCCATCCTCCCATCTATCTATCCTCTCATCCATCCATCCTCTCATCCATCCATCCACCCCTACATCCATCTACCCATCTTTCCATCCATCCATTCATCCACCCACCCACCCAAACCCATCCATCCACCCCATCCCTATCTATCTATCTATCTATCTATCTATCTATATATCTACCTATCTATCTACCTACCTATCCTGTCTATTAAACCCACATTTTGTAAACTATTAAAATCTATGTAATTTATTTTTTAAATAAAAATATGTTCTACATCCATTAACCCATTTATCCACACACCCATCCATCCATCCTCCCATCTATCTATCCTCTCATCCATCCATCCACCCATACATCCATCTACCCATCTATTCACCCCATCTCTATCTATCTATCTACCTATCATGTCTGTTAAACCCCTATTTTATAAACTATTAAAATCTATGTAATTTATTTTTTAAATAAAAATATGTCGTTCTACATCCATTAACCCATTTATCCACCCACCCATCCATCCATCCTCCCATCTATCTATCCTCTCATCCATCCATCCTCTCATCCATCCATCCATCCACCCCTACATCCATCTTTCCATCCATCCATTCATCCACCCACCCAAACCCATCCATCCACCCCATCCCTCTCTATCTATCTATCTATATATCTACCTATCTATCTACCTACCTATCATGTCTATTAAACCCACATTTTGTAAACTATTAAAATCTATGTAATTTATTTTTTAAATAAAAATATGTTGTTCTATATATCTAACCAACTCTTCATCTGTCTTTATTCTCTCTCTCTCCCTTGAATACGCCCTACAATTCTGATCCCCAACCCTGCAGAAGGAGATTGAACGGCCGGAAAGGGTACAACCAGAACCACAAAACTAATCCCTTCCCTTAGACATAAAAGTTATCAACATCGACTACGATAAGTGGGGATGTTCTCCCTGGAGACCCACTGGTTAAAAGGCCACCTGGTTGAAACTATTTTGATGATACGAGGAATTGAAAACGTAGATCACAGGAGGCTGTTCACGTTGAACGCAAATGCTACTCGTAACGAAAGGTTGCAAACTGGAATTACCGCAATTCCATGCGAGCATTTGCGGCAACTTCTGGTGTAAAATCTACGCAACGTGGAACCGTCTACCGCCAGAAATGGTGAACAGTTCGTCAGTTGAACAGTTCAAATCACGACTTGACGAGATAATCCGCACTTTAACCTGGATGGTACCACCTTGGTATATGTAGATTATAGTAAGAGGCAAGTAGATAGGTTTCAAATTTTCTATAAAGATTTCCTGATTGTGTTCTTTTTGACAGTACAATAAGGTAGGTATCTTTTCCGCTCTCTGGCCCACAAAAGCCGGTGGAAGAGGTGGGCAGGAAGACCCTTCATATATGCTGTGCTTTTATTATTCTATAGGTTAGGACCATGCCTCCACGGTATGGTCAGCAATGGCGTTTGAGATACTACTTTCCCTTGTAACTCTTTGTGAGTCTCTCCTACTTTTTTTAATTGACAGAATGGATGACTTTCATAACCAACGAGGAGGGAGGCAGAGTGATAAGGCTTACAAAGATGAATAAGGACCCTTGTCAATCATAAGTTCATATACAAAAAAAAAACAAATACTTAAAGTACACCCTGAACTTATTATGGAGTATGAACAAAATTACGAAAAAGGGGCTTAATTTGGATCATACCAGGAATGAGAGCCCACGTTCCCGATCGCTTTTCTTTCGACTGAACCGAGTTCCAAGACCTCTGGTCTTTTGGGGAACTTTAACATAACATAACATAATTTCACGGATGACAAAGCCACAAGGGCCTATCAAAGGTCATCAGTATCCATCAAATCCCACCCACATAATGCATCCATAGGATTTTCTATTTACTTCTTGTCGAACTTGCTACATGAAAAATAAAAGTGTTAAATAATTTTCGGTTAATTTAGAGTAATTTTCTCATGTCTGCGTTTTCTCTTATTTTTCTCCACAGATAACATTCAATTAGAGCTAAGGAACGGGGGGGGGATAAAAATTCCCACCCACTCAGATGCAATTTAGGCAACTTGAACTTTAGAGATTGATGAAATCGTACGTTTGAAGGTAAACTCACCCTTGAGGTTATTCTTGTACGTTTGAGGTTTCGCTAGCACGTTTGAGGTCAGGCTAGAACCTTTGAATATACGTTAGCACGTTTGAGGCTATGCTCGTAGGTTTAAGGTTATGCGAGTACCTTTGAGGTAGTTTGAGTTTATGCTCATACATTTGAGATTGTGTTCGTATCTTTGAGGTTATAATCATACGTTTGATAATATCCCTGTATATTTTAGATTATGTTCGGCGGCTTGAGGTTTTCCGCGTACGCACCTCTTGTATATAGTATATCCACAGTTGCGCGTACACCTTTCCTCATAATACTACTTATATATCAGAGCCAACTGTGCAAACGTAGTGTTTATGGGCAGTCCTTAGCAATAGGGGTGACACAGAAGAGTGATTTGCAACTTGGCATACAGGATTAGGACTTCCCATTTGGCGAGATGGTAATGTTCGAGGCCTGGTCTTGATATATTCGCGTCCATGTCTCGAAATATAGGTAAGGAGCACGTATTGAACGAGGTTTGATACTTTGCAAGCAAGATAGAGGAGAGAGAATTTACGGCACATGAAACTGATGAATAGGAGGAATTTGTGACGCTTCGGAGATAGATGAGGTAAAATATACATAAACGATCGAAATGCATAGGCAAACTTGAATTAGGAAGTTGAGGAATTTTTAACAAAATTTTGCTTTCCCTTCTAGCGGCGGCCAAAGAAAACCCGTTTGTGCGGTTTCGCATAGCGAGAGATACGATTCAATGCTTGTTGAGGTCGACGCTGTCAGCCATTATTTCAATCAAAAACAGCACTATTCCGGTATTGATTTTGGGGTTAAAAAAAACATTGAAAAATATCTGTCGGAATAGAAGGAGATAGTGTGCCCAGAAAATCACCCGTAAGGGGCACAGTGATTTGCTTTCCTGGCCGCCGTTCTGACGGGACTCAGTGGCCCTTCCGGCCCCAGCTTAGCCTTACTCCTTCTTTCTGACACCATGACTTCTTACACTACTTCCTCACTTTTTCTAAAACCTATCCCACAACTTTCACTGGTCAGCCTCTAATTTCACAGGGTAGACGCCAACCAGCTTCCTCTCACCCAACCATCCCGAATCAGAGCTGGAGGGGAAGGGGGCAATGTTCCTTCACCACTGAGCTCCAGTTTGGGGTGGTGGGTATTTAAAAACCTGCTTCATCCCAACCGACACCTTCCTCACATACCCTTTCTCTCTCCTTTCCAGTTCTATCAATTTTACGCCCAGCCCAGGGTGGAGCCTCCATGCCGAAGTGCTACCTGGCCATTAGGCGTGATGAGTGGTCCCAAGTGGCCGCAGCTGGTTTTGCCGGACCAGTATTCACCCCTCGCAGAGCAGGCTACTGCGTGAGGTAGTGAGCGTTTGCGTCTCTTGATAATAATAGGGTCCCCATGCCTTTAAATGAAAACTCTGAATTTAATACTCCTCATTTACCCCACCCCCCCTATACCATTCACGGAGCCGTCCTCAGCCAGCTCCGCCCAGAAAAAAAGAGGTTCACCCGTTTGCTTTCTCAGGGACCCTCCAAACCTCTCCGACCGGAGTCGCCCTTGGACAGGTTCCAATTACCAGTGGCAGTCCACCCTTTACTTTCACAGGGAGCTGCCAAGAAAGCACGCCAGCGGCCCATAATTGACCGCTCCCGGTAGCGGTTCGATAAGGGCAACCCCCATAGGGAGAAAAGGGATGACAGGGCCCGTTAGCCCGTGCCACTCCAAAGTCCTGCTGGCGTACATATCGAGTTTACATCTCAGGCCTCCCTGAGGTGGACATGGTCCCTGAGGTAACCCAGCCCCAGACGGTAAAATCTTCCATGAGGGAGAAGATGGGTTCGGTGCCAAGCCCAAAAACCGAGTGTGCCTCTGGGAAAACTTCTTCTAAAACGGCTAAGGCCCCGGAGGCCTTACAAGGAGAGGAGGGATCTCCTACCCGGGCTGGTGCCCCTGTGACAGCCAAGATCTTTTCCATTTCAGAGAAGGATCTTGCTGAGGACGGCCCATCTGACCTAGGGGCTCCTGCCGGCGGAGGGGAGAAGCGGGTTCATTCCCCGCCCTCCTTTTCTAAAATAAAGGAAACAGAAAAAAAACAAAAAAAAGACTCGGTGCTCCTTTCCGTCTGTGGGAGCCACGGCAGCGGACACCGGTCCACTGCCGTTTCCGCTAGCGACAGGGCCAAGATCGTCACGTCCGGCTCAAGTGCTTCCCTGACTATGACCAAAATTACAAGGGCGCAGAGCGGATCCTCGATTACGTCAGGGCCCCTCATTCAGAGGTTACCTGGCGTTTTAGAGCCCGTGAGCTGGTTTCAAGCGGCTACTCGTTATTCGTTCCAATGATGGCAGCATGTTGGTCAAGGGCAATATAATTGCCCTTGACGAATAAGCAGTAATGGAAGCCTCTTATCCCTCTGAGCCTTTAAACTTACTTTAAACCGTATGCGTCTAGTCTGACAACAACTACCCTCTCCCTTCGCTCCCCGGTTCCCGTGAGAGTTCCGCCTCGGAACTGTTGCATATCTCCTTGAGAAGAAAATCCTGGCCGTTCAGGACCAGGATCCTCTCTCATTTCGCGAGGCTAAGTACTTGGTCCTGGTGCGCCCGGTACTGCCTGGGACGTCTTATGCCTCAATGTTAAAAAAGAAAAACTCCATCTGCTCCTGGCCCCTCCAGGCCTAAAAGAACGGTCGTTTCCGCACCCATTCTGAACCTTTCTGCGGGTTCTACCCACTCCAGGTGTTCTCCAGGTGTTCCCCTGGTAAAGCTGACGGCATAAAAGTTTCACATCCAGAATCGGCTAAGCCAAGGGCTCCCTAACTTCTACCAGCGTGACCGTTTTTAGTAAGGCGAATCGGGCGCACGCCTCCACCAAGTCGTTAGACTAACAGGAGGCAACACTCCTGAAGCTGTTCGTGAGCAATCTTTCGGGGTTCCTAAAGCTGCCTTCCAAAAGGAAGTCAGCACTACAGGAGCTTCATCTACTACGCTTACACCGAGTGCTAAACTGGGTAACTAGAAAGAGGTAGATCCTACAACAGAGAGAGGAAAGGATTCGCATTGCGAGCCCAACCTCCCCCGATAAGTCTTCGAAGGTGACAGCGCGTTCAGTGCATTGTCCGGCCAACAGCATCCGGAAAGCGTACGGCCATTTCCATGAGGGTCTTCTCTTCGAAAAGGGCCCCCGCATCTCCCCTCCAAGGTAGGACTGGAGAGCATATTCCTTGAATGGAATTTGTCGTGGAATCCGGGCCAATTAGACGGAACTGCGGAGGCTCGTGCCTCCTGCCAACCTTCTAGGTGTGTCGAAGTATTCCTGTGAAGACCCGCTCGGAGCAAGGACGCATACATAAGCACGGGCATTTTTTTTTTTTTTAAGAGCTCATCTGGCGACTGCCTACTTGGGCATTAGTCGCCGTATTAAAACTGGCCTAGTTCTAGGCTACTTTAAAATGAAATTAAAGAGAAAAAAAAAAAAACACCCCAAAAGGGGGAAAGGAAGCAAGCTGGTGCGTCGGGGAGAGGTCCCCCCGGCGCAGGAGCGTGCAACTAAAGAAAAACAAACAAACAAAAAACAAAATAAATGCAAAAAAACAACAAAAAAAAACAACAAAAAAACCAAACAAACCTTGCTTAAATAATAGGGAGAAGGCCGGCCTCCCCCAAGAAGTCAACAAGTCCACAAGTCAGTGTGCACGAATCTGTCCCAAGCACAAGGGACAGGCGGTAGCGACCCCGCCCATCCCGGTACTGGGACAGGTATCGTGCGCGAAGATCACCCAGACTGGGACATTCGACAAGAATGTGCCGAACAGTCTGGGGGACGACGCAGTCGTTGCAATAGGGCGCAGGCGAGCGCTCCATGAGATAGCGATGCGTCACACGAGTGTGTCCGATTCGGAGACGACAGAAAGCAACCTGAAGCCGCCGCGGCATTGGGGGATAGGTCCATGGGAACAGTCGCGGCGCAATGGCACGCAACTTTAAGTTCCCTTCGACCGTCTCCCATCTTCTTTGCCAAGCAGTCCGAAGAGCTGCCCGTATTCCTGCCATGTAGTCGGTGTGAGGAAGAGCGAAACGCTGGTCCGGTCGCAGAGTCCTCGCGGACTCTTTGGCGCCCTCATCGGCGCGCTCATTCCCCGCAATTCCTACATGTCCAGGAACCCAGCAGAAGATAATATCGACATCTGCCCGGCTCGCCAAAACCGTGGCGTCACGGATATCGCGAACCAGGGGATGCGGAGATTCCAATGCCCCGAGAGCACTCAGGGCGCTTTGTGAGTCGCTATAGATCACAATCCGGTCTCCGAGCCGGGCACGTCGCGTAATCTCCCGTACCGAGTGGTGTATTGCCACCAGCTCGGCCGTGAAGACAGACGCAGCGCCTGGTAGAGCCCCGCTGACTTCAAACAGAGGGGATACGGCGTGGAAGCCGACCCCCTCTTGGGACTTGGAGCCATCCGTATACACTGGCACGGTACCAGCGTGACACGATGTGTGCTCCAAAAAGGTCGAACGCAATACTCCCGGCGCAGTACAAGCTTTGGGAGCAGAGGCGTGGCGACAAATAGCCAAATGTGGTACCCTCCAGGGTGGCGTCCTGGGCAGAACCAGGGGCGCCACCGGCCCGAGAGCTATATCTACCTCTCGAAGGAGTTTCCTGGCCCTAAACCCAAAGGGCTTAGGGTATGACTGGCGTCTCTCGGCGGCATAGGCACCATCAAGTTCAGCTGCGGATGCAGTGAGAGCTGTTGGCGACTGAGGGAGGTGCCGGGCTCGCGCGTACAGGCGAGTGATGCACTGCACGCGGCGCAGAGCGAGTGGCATCTCCCCAGCATCGACCAACAGGCTCTCAATGGGGGAAGTACGGAAGGCACCGGTCGCAAGGCGAAGGCCGGTGTGGTGGATCGAATCCACCTTCCGCAATAAACGCTCGGCTGCGGATGCATAAAACTCGCATCCGTAGTCGAGCTTCGAGCGAACAAAGGATCGATAAAAAAGTAAGGCGGTAGCCCTATCAGCGCCCCAAGCGCTGAACGTCAGGGAACGGAGAATGTCCATGGCGCGGGTACAAGAGACCCTAAGGCTGCGAATATGAGCCTCCCAGGTGAGGCGTCGGTCGAATACAAGACCAAGGAAACGGTGCGACTCAACCACATCCAGGCGCACCCCATTAAGAAACAAATCTGGGTCGGGGTGAAGCCGTGGATGGCGGCAGAAGTGCACCACCTTAGTCTTGGCCAAAGAAAAGCGAAACCTGTGCGCTTCGGCATAGCGAGAGACGCGGTTCAATGCCTGTTGGAGTCGACGCTCCAGAGTTGGCATCTGGGCCGCGCCAAAAGAGATCGAAAGGTCGTCCACGTAGAGCGTAGCGAGAACATCTTCCGGCAGCACCGAGGTGATGCCGTTGATGCTCAGGGCAAAGAGTGTGACACTGAGGACACTTCCCTGCGGGACACCCTCTTCCTGCTCCTTTGTGCCGGAGAGGGCTCCCCCCACCCGTACGCGGAATCGACGATCTCGCAAAAATTCAGATATAAAAATTGGGAGGCGTCCCCTCGCCCCCATCTTGTGGAGAGTCTCCATGATACCGTATCGCCATGCGGTATCATAGGCCTTCTCCAGATCAAAAAACACCGTGGCGTAGTGCTGTCTACGAAGGAAAGCCTCGCAGACGGCACTTTCCAGTCGGAGCAGAGCATCCAACGTGGAGTGGAACTTACGAAAGCCGCACTGTGCAGAAGACAGATGGCCTCCGCTGTCCAGGAAATAGGCTAATCTAACATTTACCAATTTCTCCATCAACTTGCACACGCAAGAGGTTAGAGAGATTGGGCGGAAACCGGTCGGAGTAGAGTGATCTCTCCCCGGCTTGCGAAAGGCGAGCACAGTAGCTATTCGCCAGGAGTCTGGGAGAAGACCTTCCACCCAGATCCTGTTGAACAAATCTAACAGAAAGGCCATGCCTCGCTCACCCAGGTGTCGAAGCATGGCGTACGGGACATCGTCCGGACCATGGGCGGTGTCCGCGCACGAAGCGAGAGCGGAGCGCAACTCGCTTACAGTAAACTTGTCGTTGAAGGGTTCTCCGCCTCTGGAGGTAAAGTCCAGCCGGCGGCCTTCCGCGACATCACGACGTGCATTGAATGCTGGCGGAGAAGCAACACGGCTAGAGAATGCAGAAAAAGCGGTCGCTAAGGATTCCGCCACGGACGCGGGGTCCGAGATTGCGGTCCCATTCTCCTGGAGAACGGGAGGGGGGTCCTGCGAGAACTTGCCCCGAATCCTTTTGATTCGCTTCCACACCTCAGCTAAAGGGGTCTTCCCGTTAAGTGAAGACACGTATGCCCGCCAAGAAGAGCGGCAGGCGTGCTTCGAAATATACCGGAACCTAGCCCTAGCCCGACGAAATTCAGCGACAGTGAAATCGTTCGGGCGGCGCTTATAGCGCATGTAGGCATAACGCTTCTGTTTGAGGGCCGTCTCACACTCGGCCGACCACCATGGGAGTGGTCGGCCTGCAAAACGGCCAGACGTCCTAGGAATAGTAGTCAGGCCTACGGCGATGAGGTTGCCGGAGAAGAACTCAACGGCCTCATCTACCGACCTAAACTCCTCGACTGAGATAGAGAATTCAGTCATTTCCCGAAATGCAGGCCACCGCGCCCGCGCCAAGCACCACCGAGGTGGTCTCTCAGGCGGCAGTTGCCCTGAAAATGATATTTGAATGGGAAAGTGATCACTACCATGGAGGTCATCGACCAGCCCCCAATCAAAATCAGGCTGTGCATCCGAAGAGCACAAAGATAGGTCAAGGCAAGAAAATGAAGCGGTTGTCGGACAGTGATGCGTAAACTCATCCACGTTTAGGACACCCATCTCAAGCTCTTCGATCAGATCGGCAAGGACTTGTCCCCTGGGATTTATGGAGTAATCTCCCCAGAGAGGATGCCTGCCGTTCAGATCTCCAAGCAAGAGATAGGGCCTCGGCAACCGTGCCACGACGCGGCGGAAGTCCCCCGCGTCGAAGTCAGCTGACGGTGGAATGTACGCAGAAATGATAGTATACCTCCTATCCAGGTGCAGCTGCACAGCCACTGCCTGTAAGGAGGTATCTAAAGAGAAAGGAAGAACGGAGACATCATGCCGGGTGTAAACCGCGCATCCCCCAGCCCGGCCATCCCGCGGTGGTGGGGTCGCAAGACCCTTATACCCCGGGAGGGCAGGCAGCGGGCACGCGCCTAGCATGGTCTCCTGCAAAAAAATAGCTAACGGGGAACGGGACGAGACGAGCCTCCGCAGCTCCTCCCAGTTGGCCCGGAGTCCACGGCAATTCCATTGAAGGAATATGCCCTCCAGGCCTAGCTCGGAGGAGACGCGGGGGCCCTCCTCGAATTGAAGACCCTCACGGGAATGGCCGTACGCTTCCCGGGGGCAGAACCCCGGGCGCTGTTGGCCGGACAAAGCGCTGAAGGCGCTGTCGCCTTCGAGGACTTATTGGGGGAGGTTGGGCTCGCCATGCGAGTCTTTTCCTCCCTCCGCCTCGAAACCTTAGGCGGGCGTTGCGGCTTGGGAGGCGGGGGGCCCTCTTTTCGAGGAACCACCGTCTCCGAGCCACTCGCTCCACCTCGGGGCGTGGGCGAAGGGGCCGAAGCTCCTTTGTTGCTGTCCTCCTTTCGGGGAACAGCTTTAGGAACCCCGGAAGATGGCCTAGCGACCATCTTCAGGGGTGTTGCCTCCTGTGAGTCTAACGACTCTGTGGAGGCGCGTGGCCGTTTCGCCTTGCGGGAAAAGGTCACGCTGGGGGAAGAGGGGGGAGCCCTGGTATTAGCCGGGGCTTGGTGTGAACCCTTTTTGCCGCCAGCTCTACCAGGGGAGCGCCCGGGTGTAGTAGAGCCCGCAGAAGGGCTCCGAATGGGCGCGGAAACAACCGTGCTCGTTGGCCTGGATGGGCCAGGAGCAGAGGGTGCTTTTCTAACTATTGAGGCATATGACGTCCCAGGCAGAGCCGGGCGCGCCAGGACCAAGTCCTTAGCCTCGCGAAATGAGAGTCGATCCTGGGCCTGAACGGCCAGGATTTCTTTCTCAAGGAGATATGCACCACATTGCTTCGAAGAAGCAGGGTGCGGCTCTCCGCAATTGACACACTTGGCCACACACGATTTGGACTTATCGTGTGCGACCTTGGAGCAATTTACACAGACTTCGGGTGACCCCGATTTTGCACGTCTACATGATCGATTCGTGTGGCCGAAGCGGTGACAGTAATAGCACCGCCGCGGCAGTGGCACGAATGCCTTCAAGCGGTAGCGGTACCAACCGGCACGCACCGACTCAGGGAGCTTGTCACAGTCGAACGTGACGAAGAGTGTAGGGGTGGGTCTAGAGGCCCCTCCCTGTTTTCTCATCACACGTTCGACCTTGACCGCCCCATGGTCGGCCAGCTCTAGGGTGATGTCTTCTATGGAGTAGTCAACGAGTTCCCTCGCATAAACTACTCCTTTTACAAAGTTCATGGTAGAGTGCGGCGTCACACTCACCGGGGTGCCATGAAGTGTCCGAAGAGCACTTATCTTGGCCGCCTCGGCGGGATTCGCCGCATTCGCCAGAAGGCTCCCGTCCGAGAAACGGGTTACCTTCGGCTCTCTACCAATTGCACTAGCTAATCCTCTCCTCTGATGGATCATGTTGCCCTTGGACAACATGGTGCCATCAGTGGAGCGAATAACGAGGAAGCGTTTGAAGCCAGCGGGCTCGAAAACGCCAGGTAACCTCTGAATGAGGGGCCCCGATGTCATCGAGGCTCCGCGCTGTGGACTCTTGGTCTTAGTCAGGGGCTCCGCACACGAGGGGGTAGAGGGGCCGGATGTGCCGATCTTGGCTTGGTCGCCTACCAAAGTGGCAGCAGACCCATCCGTCCCCGCAGCCCCCGCGGATGGAGAGGAGCCCCGAGTCTTTTTCGTCCTTTTAGTCTTTTTAGTCTTTTTCTTTTTTGGAGAGGAGGGCGGGGAATGAATCCGCTTTTCACCTCCGCCGGCAGAAGCCCCTAGGCCAGATGGACCGGCCTCAGCCAGGTCCCTCTCCGAAATGGAGAAGGTCCTGGTTGTCGTAGGGGCACCTGTCGGAGGAGATCCCTCCCCTCCTTCTACTGCCTCGGAGCCCTCAGCCATTTGAGGAGGACCTTGCATAGGGGCGGACTCGGGTTCGGTGCTTGGCGCCGAGCCCGAATTCCCCCCCATGGAAGGCCCTACCGTCTGAGGCTGGGTCTCCTCAAGGACCATGTCTATCACGGGAGGGGCCTCCAGTTGGCCATCCCCTCCCAGGACATTGCAGGTCCCCTTGGCAGTGTCGCCAGTCTTGTTTGGGGAGGCACAGGCCTTGACCCCGGCAAGGTTTAATATTTTTGCCAGCAGGTCTTTTGAGGGAAGCGACCGAAGGGGCCTGGCTTGCCTCTCCCCCCTAAGGGGGTTTGCCCTACCGAGCCGCTTTGATGGGGAGCGGCTGGCTAGGGGCTGCCTGCTGGCTTTCTTGGCAGTCCCCTTGGAAAGAAAAGAGGGGACTGCCGCTGGGAAAAGGGAGGTGCCCGAAAGCACCTCCAGAGAAGGGGGTGAGGGGGAGTCCCCTGCACCCGTAGGCGAAGGAGAGGAGTAAGCCTCCTCTCCGGTTAGAGAAATATGGAGGGTCCACTGTGCAAGCACAGGAGGGGGGGACCTCCATTTTTTTGCTGGAGCTGCCCGAGGGCGGCTCCGTTGTTCTTGGGGAAGTTGGGGTTTGGGTTTTTTTGGTGTGATTTTCATCATTGGGCATGGTGACCCTTCTTTTAATACGGGATGCAATAGCGCACACCTCTCGTAGTAGCCCGCACTGCGAGAGGTGCTTACAGGCCCAGCAGAGCCAGGCGCCGCCATTTGGGACCACCCCTCCCGCCTGGTGGCCTGGCAGTCCATCGGCATGGCGGCTCCACTTTGGACACGGCGTATAAATGATAGATTTTGAAGACGAGAGGAAAAGGGATGAGAGGAAGGTATGGGTGGGGATGAAGCAGGTAGTTAAAAACCAGCAACCCCAGACCGGAGCTCAGGGGTTAGGGAACATTGTCCCCCACCCCCTCAGCCCCGATGCGGGACGGTTGGCTGAAAGGAAGGTCAGCATCTACCCTGTGAAATTAGAGGCTGACCAGAGAAAGTTGTGGGAGAGGTTCTGTGAAAAGAGAGGAAACAAGTGTTTTGAAGGAAGGAAGAGAGGCTAGGCTGGGGCCGGACGGGTTGCTGAGTCCCGTCAGCACGGCGGCCAGAATGGCAAATCGTCGCGCCCCTTACGGGGTAAGCACGGGCAGATAGCCGAGCCGAGGCCGTCTGCGATATGCTTTGGAGCAATTAAGGGAGTGGGAGTCAGCCTCCTTGATTTTTAGAGTGCGTTTACGATTGACTGGAATTTATCAAATGGCTTGCCAAGTTGCAGTTTAAAGGATATATAAAGATCAAGACCCTCAAATATAATTTTAAAATATATAATATACGGGGCAATATATATATATATATATATATATATATATATATATATATATATATATATATATATATATATATACAAAAAGGGGAACAAATTGCTCAATAAGGATAGTTAATTGGATCGTGACAGTTTACAATATGACAGAGCTAAGCCGGGAGTGAACAATTATCGTTAATTCGGCCAATGGATATTATTTAAGTTTGAGCGGGAAGACAATTCAAAAGGGGATGCAGGTGACGATTGACGGTGGAGGGGAGGGGGGGCTGTAATCAGGGGATTACAACGTAAAATCGCTTTACCTTGAAGCTTAGGTGTGTTTGCAGGGGAAAGACCAACGGCACAGATCTTCGAGGAGATAATTCTATAAGCCCTGACGAGGGGGACTCGTAGATGGGGTTTTGAGTACTTCTTGTTAAAGAAAGAGATTTTCTCTGCTCCAGAGAGTTGGAATCTCAAACTGGAGACGGTTCTGTGGCTCGGCAGTGAGTCTCAGACACGGGGAACGGGAGTCTTGAAAGTGGGGGGTGCGAGATGAGGGGGCCGCACAATTCTCCGGGAAGAAGGTGGCTCGATGAGCTTTCCTCTGAACAGGGGCCAAAGCTTCACGAAGGGTGATCTGCTGGTGAGATCTTAACGACGAGGTACGACTGGAACAGGGGTTGCGAGACTTCGCGGGGGGACAAACAAAACAGTTTGAACGGAGAGACTGGCACTCTCAATCTCCTCGAGGAATGTTGGACGCAGGGATAAATAGCCGGCTGGTCCGTTAGATAGCCCCAGAGCATGGCCGTTCCGAGCGGATTCTCGACGTCAGTCTATAAAAACTTACTTCGAGATAAGGAGTTGGATCGGACAACGAAGTTTGCCTCAGGATATGGGGTTGAGTTTGTATGGCCGTGCTCGCGGGCAAAGGACATGCCTGTGAGGCATGTTATCACGGGGGAGGGAGAGCGAGGTGCGTCCCGCATAAGCAAATACAGCCGGGTCGAGTCACTCAGCGCGGGACTGCTTCCTTCTCGATGATTCTAAAATTCCCACGCCAAGGAGCACGTGGTTTGGAGCGAAGGGGCTGAAAGTGGTAATCCAGGGGCTTCCTCTCAAGCTGGTCCTTCGATGGTCATCCTCTCACACGCGTCCCTTTCCCTAGATTACATTTTCCTGAAACGAAGAGGAGGGAAAAAGGCAGCCCCAAACATATGATGGGTCGTGTATGGGAAAGGTTTGACCTGGGTTACAGGTGTACAATAACAGCGGGCATTTAAATTTGAGTCGACTCGGCGGTCATCAAATGATAGAATGACTTTCCTGACGCAGAGTACATCTAAAAAGGGGTATCGGCGTTAACCAGCGAACAAAAAGATAAATAAATACAGGAAATAGTTAAATGTATGTCACAAAAAAATCAATTTAAATAAAGACTCATTCATGTGAAGGGTAGCGGAATCCGATTCAAGAAAAACGCGAAAAAAATACACTAGGGACAAATATGTACAACCCCCCCCCCCTCCACAATTTTTACAGGGAAACCAAAGAGAATAAAACGTACACAGAGAGGACGGAGTCCTTGGATTTTTAAAAAGGGGCGAGTACACAGACTCGATTATATACACAAGAGTACAGGGCTTGACACGATTTACTTTGCATGGGGGGGATCCTCTACCAGATTCTTACTTATATTGTCTGCAATACAGTTTTTTGTCCCTTTTATGTACAAAGTTAGGAACTGGTATTCCATTAGAAGTAAGCTCCATCGCATAAGACTTCCGTTCTGGCTTTTGCATTTTTTAAATTAGCTAATGGGCGATGATCGGTTTTTATCACGAATTCTTTGCCTAGCAAATACATTTTTAAATTTTGCACACTCCGCACGATCGCGAGAACCTCAAGTTCTATTACCGCATAGTTATCAAAGTAAAACAAAACGTTATTCAGCCTATCCAGTAACGGCCAATCATTCAATTATAGTTATTACAGGCAGTAACTAATCCAAAAGGAAGATGCCTAAATTGCATAAGGCCTTTTACTGTGGGGAATTTGGTGTATTTCCCGTCACTAGCCTTAAAGGGGATTTGATAGTAGGCTTTACACAAGTCTATCTCTGAAATAAACTTCAAATAGATGTAGGTTCTGATCTATCAAAGGGGTAGGTTCAGCCAACGCACGTGCTAAAAGACTGGTATGGCTTCTTGACCATAACAATGCTGAACAATAATCTGAAGTTGAGGGTTGAACGATTCTCAATTTAGCAGGTTTTCTACTTCGAAGTAAAAAGCAGAACGCAAGTGAACGGGCAAGGGGTATTGTTTAGAGCGGATATGCTCCTGAGTGGTTACGGTTATATCATGCTCAAAATGGATAGAACAGTCAGGCTTCTCGGAAATTACATCCGGGAATTCGGTCAACAAAAGAGTCAATTGCGTCTTCAGAAAAGGTTCCAGCTGAGGATATAAGTTGAGTTCCGGGGCGGAACTCTCACGGGAACCGGGGAGCAAAGGGAGGGGTAGTTGTTGTCAGACTAGACGCATACGGTTTAAATTAAGTTTAAAGGCTCAGAGGTATAAGAGGCTTCCATTACTGCCTATTCGTCAACGGCAATTATATTATTAATGCAGGCACGGTGGTGGTAGCGCTTAAGCATATTTACATGAAACAATTTTTTCCCTGAGAGTTCTGTATTAAGTAATCCATGGGGCCTTTCCAATGGGACAAGAGCTTATTTGTCTCCGTGGGAAGGAGAAGCAGCACCTCACCACCGGGCTTGCATCGCCTTTCTTTTTATCTAACTTCAAAGTAGGTCCTATACTTTTCCAGGTTTTGGTCTGTATTTTTGTATGCTATATCGGCGCATTCTTCCAGGCGGCTCATAATGTCTAACAAGTAAGAATACGAGGATTTGATCTGCTCATCCAGGCGGAGATTGGCAAAAACGTCATCGGGCCTCGGACGTTTCGGCCATACAAAAGTTCGAAGGGGGCAAATCCTAAAGTTCTGTGCGGGATTTCTCGGCAGGTAAACAAGGCAACCGGCAGGTACCGATACCATTCTCGGGGCTGAGCATAGCATAACTTTTTCAAAATGGTCTTTGATGTACCATTTAACTTTTCACAGATGCCCTTAGCGGCGAGGTTAAAAAGGGGTGTAGAAAATTGGCTTTATCATAAGGAGCTTGCCGGCGTATTCTATTAGTTCAGAGGTAAACTGTCTACCTTTTTCCGACAAGATCTCCTTCAAGATTCTGACGCGGGTAAAGATAGAAATCAAGACATCTGCACAGGTCACACTATCTATCTTTTTTAGGGGGACTGCATCAGGGAATCTCGTTGCAAAATCGGCAAGCGTGAAGACGTATGAGTGTCTTCGCTAGACAGGGGGGTGAGTTGGGCCAATTAAGTCTATTGCCACTCTAAAGAAAGGCTGCGAGAAAATTGGGATCTTCTGGAGGGGGGCAGGTGATATTCGCCCCTTTTGCTGTAGTCTTTTGACAAATGTCACACGACCTGCAAAACTCAGCAATTTTTTGCCAGCACCGGGCCAAAAGAAATAACGAAAAATTCTCTGGGCGGTTTTATTGTGGCTAAAATAACCAGCCAGTAGTCCATCGTGGGCAAGTCGGAGGACTTGGGATATACATATAAAGAGCGAGTTGTGTATTTATCCTCAGCCGAATGGGAGCGAAAAAGGAGTGCGTCACTAACGAGGTAGGCGACTTTCCTTTGACTGCGGGAAGATCCTCGTTTGTCATTTCTTGCTTTTTCCCATTAGAGCTGGAGGGTGGGGCACTCATTCTGAGCGCTTGCCAATGTTTCGTTATGAATAACTGAAAATTCTGGGGAATCATTGGGTTCTAATAGCACGGGGGGCGCAGTGTCCTTTAGCGCCTGGGCCCTCGTGATAACGGGCTGTGCACCGGGGTTAGGGGAGAGCTGCCGGGTCTGGCTGACCAACACGTCGCAGAACCGAATGAGGACTGCTATCAATTCGGCCCAACCATTAAAGTATTTACATTTGATATAGCAGCAGATCACGGGGTACCGATTTGCACGCCCAAAGTAGTCACTACGGCGAATTTATCGTGGTCGGGGCTCACTGGGGGAACAACTTTTCTGAGACCACGATGCAAGTGCAACCGGTGTCTCTTACAAGAGTTGACACTCTGCAACCATTACCGGTTCCGTTTTTGAACTCAGGCCCACCGTGGGAGCTTTTGTTGAACAAGAAGTTGACTTGCTGTCTTGGGGGGACTACTTATTGGGGAAGTTGCTGGTGTTTCAAGGCAAGCGGGCGGATGAGAGAGGCACTTATCTGATGGACTTGATGAATAGCAGCAGAACGGAATTGCGAGTTTTGGGAACAGTTGGTCGTCACATGATCGGGAACGCCACAGGAAAAACATATGACGGGCCTTCGAAGGTAATCCGACGCTGGGGGATTAGTGATGAGGGGCTTACTATCCCTCGATTCCAGCGGGGAATGGGACTTGGGTTTGGAGAGACCAGGTACCTTCACAAACTTGGGCGAGTTCTTAGGGGAGAACTTGGAGATGTTTCCTTTACTTTTGGGGATGGGGGGGTGCGATTTATTGGGGTCTTTTGGGTATAGGTGGTGGCTTGACACGTGTACATCCGCCTCTTAGAAACATTCCTTGAACGAAGACACGCGTCTATCCTTCATGAATGCGTGGACTTCGGATGGTAGAGCAGCCATCAACTGATCCCGTAAGACGAAATCAAATAGGGGCTCGTAGTCGCGGTTGACTTGGGGTGAGTTCAACCAGAATTAAAAAGTTCTCTGGACGGTGAATCCAAATTGGCGGTAGGTCTGGCCAGGCAGTAACCTCGCCTGGCGGAACTTTGCCCTATAGAAATCAGGATTCATATTAATAGCCGATAATAGTTACGACTTGAGGGTGGAGTAGTCGAGGGTGGCTTCGGAGGGAAGCGAAATGAAAATTTCATGAAGGTGGGTATTGAGGAGGGGGAGCAGTCGAGCGAATCCATCGGCTTTAATGTCCCAGTGGTTCACTTCGAAAATTTTATCAAAGTGAGTTAAGTAGGCACTGAAATCCTCGCCTTCCTTAAACACTGTCAACTTTACTGATGGGTTTTGGGAGGATTCATTCCTCGAACTAACGGAAAGGGTTTCCAATTGGTTTCGGTTTACCTCACACTCATGCTGACGAATTATTTCTTTCTTCAATCTCTCTCTGCTCTCTTTCTCTTCTCTCCTCGGCTTCTCTCTGCTCTCTTTCTCTTTTTTCTTCAGCTTCTCTTTGCTCTTTTTTCTTCAGCTTCTCTTTGCTCTTTTTTCTTCAGCTCCTCTTTGCTCTCTTTTTCTGCCCTTTCATTTCTTCCTCTTGAATATAGGCAATTAGATCCTTACCGGATAATCCAAGGATCTCTCCCTGCTGTCAGAAAAGTTTAAATGACGATATCTTGCTGGTGTGCATGCACCGGGGCGAGAATTCGGCGTTATCGCGGGGGAGGGGGGAGCGAGAGGTGCGTCACGCATAAGCAAATACAGCCGGGTCGAGCGAGTCAGCGCGGGACTGCTTCCTTCTTGATCATTCAAAAATTCCCACGCCAAGGAGCACGTGGTGTGGAGCAAAGGTGCTGAAAGGGGTATTCCAGGGGCTTGCTCTCACGCTGGTCCTTCGAGGAGCATCCCCTCACACATGGTATAAGGGTTTTTCGACTAAACCAACACAGGATGGGGACCGTATAGGAGAATGCACCATTTACACCCGGCATGATGTCTACGTTCTTCTCATTGCTTTACACCCCCCCCCCCTTGCATGCAGGAGCTGTGCAGCTACACCTAGATAAGAGGTATAGTTATTTCTGCGTACATTCCACCGTCAGCCGAATTCGACGCAGGGGACATCCGCTGCGTTGTAGCACGGTTGCCGAGGGTCTTTCTCTTGCTTGACGGCCTTGAACTCGATCAATACCAGGGGTCAGGTCTTTGTCGACCTGATCGACGAGCTAGACAAAGATGTCCTAAATCTGGATGAGTTCACGTATCACTGCCCGAGAACCGCTTCATTTTCCTGTTTTGATCTATCTCTGTGCTTTCCGGATGAATATCCTGATTTTTTTTTTTTTTGGGGGGGGGGGTAGTCAAAGGCCTCCATGGTACTGATCACTTTCTCATCTAAATATCATTTTCTGGGCCGCTGCAGCCTGAGAGCCCGCTCCGGTGGTGCTTGGCGTTAACGCGGTGGTTCACGTTTCAGGAAATGATTGATTTCTCAGTCACAGTCGAAGAGTTTAAGTGAATGGAAGAGGCCGTGTCAGAATCGTTTGCGACAACTTTCTCTGCATTATCTAGCCAGGATGCTTCTTTGCCATTATTCAATGATTGTGATGTCGCGGAAGGCCGCCGACTTGAATTTACCTCCACAGGTGGATAACCCTTCAACGACAGGCTTAAATTGAGTGAATTGCGTTCCGCTCTCGCTTCGTGCGTGGGCACCACCTCTGTTCCGGACGTTGCTCCGTTCGCCATGCTTCGATACCTAGGGGAGTGGGGCATGGCCTTTCTATTGGATTTGTTCAACAGGATATGGTTAGAGAGTATCTTCCCAGAGGCCTCTCGAATCTTTACAGTGCTAGCTTTTCGCAAACCAAGGAGACACCACTCTACCCCGGCCAGTTTCCGGACAATCTTTCTTACTTCCTGTGTGTACAAGATTATGTAAAAATTGGTAAATTTTCGATTAGAATTTTTTCTGAACAGTGGAGTCCACCTGTCTTCTGCACAGTGAGACTTCCACAAGTTCCGCTCCACGTCGGATGATCTGCCCATGAAGGAAAAAACCGTCGGCGAGGCCTTCCTTCGTAGACAGCACTACTCCACGGGGTTTATCAATCTGGAGAATGCCTATGATACCGCATGGTGATACGGTATCATGAAGACTCTGCACACACTGAGTGAGGGGACGCCTCCCAATCTTTATATCTGAATTTTTGCGGGATCGTCGATCCCGTGTACGAGTTGTGGGAGCTCTCTCCGGGCCAATGGAGCAGGAGATGCCTGAAGATTTTTTTCGCTACGCTCTACATGGACGACGCTTTGATCTCTTTTGGCACGGACCATATCCCAACTCTTCAGCGTCGACTCTAACGGGCATAGAACCGCGTCTCTCGCTATGCCGAAGCGCACAATTTTTTTTTTTTTTTTTAAGAGCTCATCTGGCGACTGCCTACTTGGGCATTAGTCGCCGTATTAAAACTGGCCTAGTTCTAGGCTACTTTAAAATGAAATTAAAGAGAGAAAAAAAAAACAACACCCCAAAAGGGGGAAAGGAAGCAAGCTGGTGCGTCGGGGAGATGTCCCCCCGGCGCAGGAGCGTGCAACTAAAGAAAAAACAAAACAAACAAAAAAACTAAAAATGCAAAAAAACAACAAAAAAACAACAACAAAAAACAAAACAAACAAACCTTGCTTAAATAATAGGGAGAAGGCCGGCCTCCCCCAAGAAGTCAACAAGTCCACAAGTCAGTGTGCACGAATCTGTCCCGAGCACAAGGGACAGGCGGTAGCGACCCCGCCCATCCCGGTACTGGGACAGGTATCGTGCGCGAAGATCACCCAGACTGGGACATTCGACAAGAATGTGCCGAACAGTCTGGGGGACGACGCAGTCGTTGCAATAGGGCGCAGGCGAGCGCTCCATGAGATAGCGATGCGTCACACGAGTGTGTCCGATTCGGAGACGACAGAAAGCAACCTGAAGCCGCCGCGGCATTGGGGGATAGGTCCATGGGAACAGTCGCGGCGCAATGGCACGCAACTTTAAGTTCCCCTCGACCGTCTCCCATCTTCTTTGCCAAGCAGTCCGAAGAGCTGCCCGTATTCCTGCCATGTAGTCGGTGTGAGGAAGAGCGAAACGCTGGTCCGGTCGCAGAGTCCTCGCGGACTCTTTGGCGCCCTCATCGGCGCGCTCATTCCCCGCAATTCCTACATGTCCAGGAACCCAGCAGAAGATAATCTCGACATCTGCCCGGCTCGCCAAAACCGTGGCGTCACGGATATCGCGAACCAGGGGATGCGGAGATTCCAATGCCCCGAGAGCACTCAGGGCGCTTTGTGAGTCGCTATAGATCACAATCCGGTCTCCGAGCCGGGCACGTCGCGTAATCTCCCGTACCGAGTGGTGTATTGCCACCAGCTCGGCCGTGAAGACAGACGCAGCGCCTGGTAGAGCCCCGCTGACTTCAAACAGAGGGGATACGGCGTGGAAGCCGACCCCCTCTTGGGACTTGGAGCCATCCGTATACACTGGCACGGTACCAGCGTGACACGATGTGTGCTCCAAAAAGGTCGAACGCAATACTCCCGGCGCAGTACAAGCTTTGGGAGCAGAGGCGTGGCGACAAATAGCCAAATGTGGTACCCTCCAGGGTGGCGTCCTGGGCAGAACCAGGGGCGCCACCGGCCCGAGAGCTATATCTACCTCTCGAAGGAGTTTCCTGGCCCTAAACCCAAAGGGCTTAGGGTATGACTGGCGTCTCTCGGCGGCATAGGCACCATCGAGATCAGCTGCGGATGCAGTGAGAGCCGTTGGCGACTGAGGAAGGCGCCGGGCTCGCGCATACAGGCGAGTGATGCACTGCACGCGGCGCAGAGCGAGTGGCATCTCCCCAGCATCGACCAACAGGCTCTCAATGGGGGAAGTGCGCAAGGGACCGGTCGCAAGGCGAAGGCCGGTGTGGTGGATTGAATCCACCTTCCGCAATAAACGCTCGGCTGCGGATGCATAAAACTCGCATCCGTAGTCGAGCTTCGAGCGAACAAAGGATCGATAAAAAAGTAAGGCGGTAGCCCTATCAGCGCCCCAAGCGCTGAACGTCACGGAACGGAGAATGTCCATGGCGCGGGTACAAGAGACCCTAAGGCTGCGAATATGAGCCTCCCAGGTGAGGCGTCGGTCGAATACAAGACCAAGGAAACGGTGCGACTCAACCACATCCAGGCGTTCCCCATTAAGAAACAAATCTGGGTCGCGGTGAAGCCGTGGATGGCGGCAGAAGTGCACCACCTTAGTCTTGGCCAAAGAAAACCGAAACCTGTGCGCTTCGGCATAGCGAGAGACGCGGTTCAATGCCTGTTATAGTCGACGCTCCAGAGTTGGCATCTGGGCCGCGCCAAAAGAGATCGAAAGGTCGTCCACGTAGAGCGTAGCGAGAACATCTTCTGGCAGCACCGAGGTGATGCCGTTGATGCTCAGGGCAAAGAGTGTGACACTGAGGACACTTCCCTGCGGGACACCCTCTTCCTGCTCCTTTGGGGCAGAGAGGGCTCCCCCCACCCGTACGCGGAATCGACGATCTCGCAAAAATTCAGATATAAACATTGGGAGGCGTCCCCTCGCCCCCATTGTGTGGAGAGTCTCCATGATACCGTATCGCCATGCGGTATCATAGGCCTTCTCCAGATAAAAAAACACCGTGGCGTAGTGCTGTCTACGAAGGAAAGCCTCGCAGACGGCATTTTCCAGTCGGTGCAGAGCATCCGACGTGGAGTGAAACTTACGGAAGCCGCACTGTGCAGAAGACAGATGGCCTCCGCTGTCCAGGAAATGGGCTAATCTAACATTTACCAATTTCTCCATCAACTTGCACACGCAAGAGGTTAGAGAGATTGGGCGGAAACCGGTCGGAGTAGAGTGATCTCTCCCCGGCTTGCGAAAGGCGAGCACAGTAGCGATTCGCCAGGAGTCTGGGAGAAGACCTTCCACCCAGATCCTGTTGAACAGATCTAACAGAAAGGCCATGCCTCGCTCACCCAGGTGTCGAAGCATGGCGTACGGGACATCGTCCGGACCATGGGCGGTGTCCGCGCACGAAGCGAGAGCGGAACGCAACTCACTCACAGTAAACTTGTCGTTGAAGGGTTCTCCGCCTCTGGAGGTAAAGTCCAGCCGGCGGCCTTCCGCGACATCACGACGTGCATTGAATGCTGGTGGAGCAGCATCACGGCTAGAGAATGCAGAGAAAGCGGTCGCTAAGGATTCCGCCACGGACGCGGGGTCCGAGATTGCGGTCCCATTCTCCTGGAGAACGGGAGGGGGGTCCTGCGAGAACTTGCCCCGAATCCTTTTGACTCGCTTCCACACCTCAGCTAAAGGGGTCTTCCCGTTAAGTGAAGACACGTATGCCCGCCAAGAAGAGTGGCGGGCGTGCTTCGAAATATACCGGAACCTAGCCCTAGCCCGACGAAATTCAGCGACAGTGAAATCGTTCGGGCGGCGCTTATAGCGCATGTAGGCATAACGCTTCTGTTTCAGGGCCGTCTCACACTCGGCCGACCACCATGGGAGTGGTCGGCGTGCAAAACAGCCAGACGTCCTAGGACTAGTAGTCAGGCCCACGGCGATAAGGTTGCCGGAGAAGAACTCAACGGCCTCATCTACCGACCTAAACTCCTCGACTGAGATAGAGAATTCAGTCATTTCCTGAAATGCAGGCCACCGCGCCCGTGCCAAGCACACCGAGGTGGTCTCTCAGGCAGCAGTTGCCCTGAAAATGATATTTGAATGGGAAAGTGATCACTACCATGGAGGTCATCGACCACCCCCCAATCAAAATCAAGCTGTGCATCCGAAGAGCACAAAGATAGGTCAAGGCAAGAAAATGAAGCGGTTCTCGGACAGTGATGCGTAAACTCATCCACGTTTAGGACACCCATCTCAAGCTCTTCGATCAGATCGGCAAGGACTTGTCCCCTGGGATTTATGGTGTAATCTCCCCAGAGAGGATGCCTGCCGTTCAGATCTCCAAGCAAGAGATAGGGCCTCGGCAACCGTGCCACGACGCGGCGGAAGTCCCCCGCGTCGAAGTCAGCTGACGGTGGAATGTACACAGAAATGATAGTATACATCCTATCCAGGTGCAGCTGCACAGCCACTGCCTGTAAGGAGGTATCTAAAGAGAAAGGAAGAACGGAGACATCATGCCGGGTGTAAACCGCGCATCCCCCAGCCCGGCCGCTTCGAGGTGGTGGGGTTGCAAGACCCTTATACCCCGGGAGGGCAGGCAGTGGGCACGCGCCTAGCATGGTCTCCTGCAAAAAAATAGCTAACGGGGAACGGGACGAGGCGAGCCTCCGCAGCTCCTCCCAGTTGGCCCGGAGTCCACGGCAATTCCATTGAAGGAATATGCCCTCCAGGCCTAGCTCGGAGGAGACGCGGGGGCCCTCCTCGAATTGAAGACCCTCACGGGAATGGCCGTACGCTTCCCGGGGGTATAACCCCGGGCGCTGTTGGCCGGACAAAGCGCTGGAGGCGCTGTTGGCCGGACAAAGCGCTGGAGGCGCTGTCGCCTTCGAGGACTTATTGGGGGAGGTTGACCTCGCCATGCGAGTCTTTTCCTCCCTCCGCCTCGAAACCTTAGGCGGGCGCTGCGGCTTCGGAGGCGGGGGGCCCTCTTTTCGAGGAACCACCGTCTCCGAGCTACTCGCTCCACCTCGTGGCGTGGGCGAAGGAGCCGAAGCTCCTTTGTTGCTGTCCTCCTTTCGGGGGACAGCTTTACGAACCCCCGAAGATGGCCTAGCGACCATCTTCAGGGGTGTTGCCTCCTGTGAGTCTAACGACTCGGTGGAGGCGCGTGGCCGTTTCGCCTTACGGGAAACGGTCACGCTGGGGGAAGAGGGGGGAGCCCTGGTTTTAGCCGGGGCTGGGTGTGAACCATTTTTGCCTCCAGCTCTACCAGGGGAGCGCCCGGGTGTAGTAGAGCCCGCAGAAGGGCTCCGAATGGGCGCGGAAACAACGGTGCTCGTTGGCCTGGATGGGCCAGGAGCAGAGGGTGCCTTTCGAACTACTGAGGCATATGACGTCCCAGGCAGAGCTGGGCGCGCCAGGACCAAGTCCTTAGCCTCGCAGAATGAGAGTCTATCCTGGGCCTGAACGGCCAGGATTTCTTTCTCCAGGAGATATGCACCACATTGCTTCGAAGAAGCAGGGTGCGGCTCTCCGCAATTGACACACTTGGCCACACACGATTTGGACTTATCGTGTGCGACCTTGGAGCAATTTACACAGACTTCGGGTGACCCCGACTTTGCACGTCTACATGAGCGATTCGTATGGCCGAAGCGGTGACAGTAATAGCACCGCCGCGGCAGTGGCACGAATGCCTTCACGCGGTAGCGGTACCAACCAGCACGCACCGACTCAGGGAGCTTGTCACAGTCGAACGTGACGAAGAGTGTAGGGGTGGGTCTCGAAGCCCCTCCCTGTTTTCTCATCACACGTTCGACCTTGACCGCCCCATGGTCGGCCAGCTCTAGGGTGATGTCCTCAATGGAGTAGTCAACGAGTTCCCTCGCATAAACTACTCCTTTCACAAAGTTCATGGTAGAGTGCGGCGTCACACTCACCGGGGTGCCATGAAGTGTCCGAAGAGCACTTATCTTGGCCGCCTCGGCGGGATTCGCCGCATTCGCCAGAAGGCTGCCGTCCGAGAAACGGGTCACCTTCGGCTCTCTACCAATTGCACTAGCTAATCCTCTCCTCTGATGGATCATGTTGCCCTTAGACAACATGGTGCCATCAGTGGAGCGATTAACGAGGAAGCGTTTGAAGCCAGCGGGCTCGAAAACGCCAGGTAACCTCTGAATCAGGAGCCCCGATGTCATCGAAGCTCCGCCCTGTGCATTCTTCGTCTTAGTCTTGGTCAGGAGCTCCGCACACGAGGGGGTAGAGGGGCCGGATTTGCCGATCTTGGCTTGGTCGCCTACCAAAGTGGCAGCAGACCCATCCGTCCCCGCAGCCCCCGCGGATGGAGAGGAGCCCCGAGTCTTTTTCGTCTTTCATGTCTTTTTCTTCTTTTTAGGAGAGGAGGGCGGGGAATGAACCCGCTTCTCACCCCCGCCGGTAGAAGCCCCCAGGCCAGATGGACCGGCCTCAGCCAGGTCCTTCTCTGAAATGGAGAAGGTCCCGGTGGGCGCAGGGGATTCATCCGGAGGAGATCCCTCCCCTCCATGTCCTGCCTGAGAATCCACAGCCGTTTGATGAGGACCTTGCATAGGGGCGGATTCGGGTTTGGTGCTTGGCGCCAAGCCCGGATTCCCCCCCATGGAAGGCCCTACCGTCTGAGGCTGGTTTTCCTCAAGGACCATGTCTATCACAGGAGGGGCCTCCAGTTGGCCATCCCCTCCCAGGACATCGCAGGTCCCCTTGGCAGCGTCATAAGTCTTTAGTGGGGAGGCACAGGCCTTGACCCCGGCAAGGTTTAATATTTTTGCCAGCAGGTCTTTTGAGGGAAGCGACCGAAGGGGCCTGGCTTCCCTCTCCCCCCTAAGGAGGTTTGCCCTACTGAGCCGCTTGTACGAGGGGCGGTCGTCAATGGGCTGCCTGCTGGCTTTCTTGGCAGTCCCCTTAGAAAGCATAGGAGGGACTTCCGCTGGAGATAGGGAGGTGCCCGAAAGCACCTCCAGAGAAGGGGGTGAGGGGGAGTCCCCTACAACCGTAGGCGTAGGAGAGGAGTAAGCCTCCTCTCCGGTTAAAGAGGTATGGAGGGTCCCCTGCGCAAGCACAGGGGGGGGGACCTCCATCTTTTCTGTGGAGCTGCACGAGGTTTTTTTTTTTTTTTTTTTTTTTTTTTTAAGAGCTCATCTGGCGACTGCCTACTTGGGCATTAGTCGCCGTATTAAAACTGGCCTAGTTCTAGGCTACTTTAAAATGAAATTAAAGAGAAAAAAAAAAACAACACCCCAAAAGGGGGAAAGGAAGCAAGCTGGTGAGTCGGGGAGAGGTCCCCCCGGCGCAGGAGCGTGCCACTAAAGAAAAAAACAAACAAACAAAAAACAAAACAAATGCAAAAAACAAAAAAAAAACAACAAAAAAAAACAAACAAAAAACCTTGCTTAAATAATAGGGAGAAGGCCGGCCTCCCCCAAGAAGTCAACAAGTCCACAAGTCAGTGTGCACGAATCTGTCCCAAGCACAAGGGACAGGCGGTAGCGACCCCGCCCATCCCGGTACTGGGACAGGTATCGTGCGCGAAGATCACCCAGACTGGGACATTCGACAAGAATGTGCCGAACAGTCTGGGGGACGACGCAGTCGTTGCAATAGGGCGCAGGCGAGCGCTCCATGAGATAGCGATGCGTCACACGAGTGTGTCCGATTCGGAGACGACAGAAAGCAACCTGAAGCCGCCGCGGCATTGGGGGATAGGTCCATGGGAACAGTCGCGGCGCAATGGCACGCAACTTTAAGTTCCCTTCGACCGTCTCCCATCTTCTTTGCCAAGCAGTCCGAAGAGCTGCCCGTATTCCTGCCATGTAGTCGGTGTGAGGAAGAGCGAAACGCTGGTCCGGTCGCAGAGTCCTCGCGGACTCTTTGGCGCCCTCATCGGCGCGCTCATTCCCCGCAATTCCTACATGTCCAGGAACCCAGCAGAAGATAATCTCGACATCTGCCCGGCTCGCCAAAACCGTGGCGTCACGGATATCGCGAACCAGGGGATGCGGAGATTCCAATGCCCCGAGAGCACTCAGGGCGCTTTGTGAGTCGCTATAGATCACAATCCGGTCTCCGAACCGGGCACGTCGCGTAATCTCCCGTACCGAGTGGTGTATTGCCACCGCATCGGCCATGAAGACAGACGCAGCGCCTGGTAGAGCCCCGCTGACTTCAAACAGAGGGGATACGGCGTGGAAGCCGACCCCCTCTTGGGACTTGGAGCCATCCGTATACACTGGCACGGTACCAGCGTGACACGATGTGTGCTCCAAAAAGGTCAAACGCAATACTCCCGGCGCAGTACAAGCTTTGGGAGCAGAGGCGTGGCGACAAATAGCCAAATGTGGTACCCTCCAGGGTGGCGTCCTGGGCAGAACCAGGGGCGCCACCGGCCCGAGAGCTATATCTACCTCTCGAAGGAGTTTCCTGGCCCTAAACCCAAAGGGCTTAGGGTATGACTGGCGTCTCTCGGCGGCATAGGCACCATCGAGATCAGCTGCGGATGCAGTGAGAGCTGTTGGCGACTGAGGGAGGCGCCGGGCTCGCGCGTACAGGCGAGTGATGCACTGCACGCGGCGCAGAGCGAGTGGCATCTCCCCAGCATCGACCAACAAGCTCTCAATGGGGAAAGTGCGGAAGGCACCGGTCGCAAGGCGAAGGCCGGTGTGGTGGATCGAATCCACCTTCCGCAATAAACGCTCGGCTGCGGATGCATAAAACTCGCATCCGTAGTCGAGCTTCGAGCGAACAAAGGATCGATAAAAAAGTAAGGCGGTAGCCCTATCAGCGCCCCAAGCGCTGAACGTCACGGAACGGAGAATGTCCATGGCGCGGGTACAAGAGACCCTAAGGCTGCGAATATGAGCCTCCCAGTTGAGGCGTCGGTCGAATACAAGACCAAGGAAACGATGCGACTCAACCACATCCAGGCGCACCCCATTAAGAAACAAATCTGGGTCGGGGTGAAGCCGTGGATGGCGGCAGAAGTGCACCACCTTAGTCTTGGCCAAAGAAAACCGAAACCTGTGCGCTTCGGCATAGCGAGAGACGCGGTTCAATGCCTGTTGGAGTCGACGCTCCAGAGTTGGCATCTGGGCCGCGCCAAAAGAGATCGAAAGGTCGTCCACGTAGAGCGTAGCGAGAACATCTTCCGGCAGCACCGAGGTGATGCCGTTGATGCTCAGGGCAAAGAGTGTGACACTGAGGACACTTCCCTGCGGGACACCCTCTTCCTGCTCCTTTGGGCCGGAGAGGGCTCCCCCCACCCGTACGCGGAATCGACGATCTCGCAAAAATTCAGATATAAAAATTGGGAGGCGTCCCCTCGCCCCCATCGTGTGGAGAGTCTCCATGATACCGTATCGCCATGCGGTATCATAGGCCTTCTCCAGATCAAAAAACACCGTGGCGTAGTGCTGTCTACGAAGGAAAGCCTCGCAGACGGCATTTTCCAGTCGGAGCAGAGCATCCGACGTGGAGTGGAACTTACGGAAGCCGCACTGTGCAGAAGACAGATGGCCTCCGCTGTCCAGGAAATAGGCTAATCTAACATTTACCAATTTCTCCATCAACTTGCACACGCAAGAGGTTAGAGAGATTGGGCGGAAACCGGTCGGAGTAGAGTGATCTCTCCCCGGCTTGCGAAAGGCGAGCACAGTAGCGATTCGCCAGGAGTCTGGGAGAAGACCTTCCACCCAGATCCTGTTGAACAAATCTAACAGAAAGGCCATGCCTCGCTCACCCAGGTGTCGAAGCATGGCGTACGGGACATCGTCCGGACCATGGGCGGTGTCCGCGCACGAAGCGAGACCGGAACGCAACTCACTCACAGTAAACTTGTCGTTGAAGGGTTCTCCGCCTCTGGAGGTAAAGTCCAGCCGGCGGCCTTCCGCGACATCACGACGTGCATTGAATGCTGGCGGAGCAGCATCACGGCTAGAGAATGCGGAAAAAGCGGTCGCTAAGGATTCCGCCACGGACGCGGGGTCCGAGATTGCGGTCCCATTCTCCTGGAGAACGGGAGGGGGGTCCTGCGAGAACTTGCCCCGAATCCTTTTGACTCGCTTCCACACCTCAGCTAAAGGGGTCTTCCCGTTAAGTGAAGACACGTATGCCCGCCAAGAAGAGCGGCGAGCGTGCTTCGAAATATACCGGAACCTAGCCCTAGCCCGACGAAATTCAGCGACAGTGAAATCGTTCGGGCGGCGCTTATAGCGCATGTAGGCATAACGCTTCTGTTTGAGGGCCGTCTCACACTCGGCCGACCACCATGGGAGTGGTCGGCGTGCAAAACAGCCAGACGTCCTAGGAATAGTAGTCAGGCCTACGGCGATGAGGTTGCCGGAGAAGAACTCAACGGCCTCATCTACCGACCTAAACTCCTCGACTGAGATAGAGAATTCAGTCATTTCCTGAAATGCAGGCCACCGCGCCCGCGCCAAGCACCACCGAGGTGGTCTCTCAGGCGGCAGTTGCCCTGAAAATGATATTTGAATGGGAAAGTGATCACTACCATGGAGGTCATCGACCACCCCCCAATCAAAATCAGGCTGTGCATCCGAAGAGCACAAAGATAGGTCAAGGAAAGAAAATGAAGCGGTTCTCGGACAGTGATGCGTAAACTCATCCACGTTTAGGACACCCATCTCAAGCTCTTCGATCAGATCGGCAAGGACTTGTCCCCTGGGATTTATGGAGTAATCTCCCCAGAGAGGATGCCTGCCGTTCAGATCTCCAAGCAAGAGATAGGGCCTCGGCAACCGTGCCACGACGCGGCGGAAGTCCCCCGCGTCGAAGTCAGCTGACGGTGGAATATACGCAGAAATGATAGTATACCTCCTATCCAGGTGCAGCTGCACAGCCACTACCTGAAAGGAGGTATCTAAAGAGAAAGGAAGAACGGAGACATCATGCCGGGTGTAAACCGCGCATCCCCCAGCCCGGCCATCCCGCGGTGGTGGGGTCGCAAGACCCTTATACCCCGGGAGGGCAGGCAGCGGGCACGCGCCTAGCATGGTCTCCTGCAAAAAAAATAGCTAACGGGGAACGGGACGAGACGAGCCTCCGCAGCTCCTCCCAGTTGGCCCGGAGTCCACGGCAATTCCATTGAAGGAATATGCCCTCCAGGCCTAGCTCGGAGGAGACGCGGGGGCCCTCCTCGAATTAAAGACCCTCACGGGAATGGCCGTACGCTTCCCAGGGGCAGAACCCCGGGCGCTGTTGGCCGGACAAAGCGCTGAAGGCGCTGTCGCCTTCGAGGACTTATTGGGGGAGGTTGGGCTCGCCATGCGAGTCTTTTCATCCCTCCACCTCGAAACCTTAGGCGGGCGTTGCGGCTTGGGAGGCGGGGGGCCCTCTTTTCGAGGAACCACCGTCTCCGAGCAACTCGATCCACCTCGGGGCGTGGGCGAAGGGGCCGAAGCTCCTTTGTTGCTGTCCTCCTTTCGGGGAACAGCTTTAGGAACCCCGGAAGATGGCCTAGCGACCATCTTCAGGGGTGTTGCCTCCTGTGAGTCTAACGACTCTGTGGAGGCGCGTGGCCGTTTCGCCTTACGGGAAACGGTCACGCTGGGGGAAGAGGGGGGAGCCCTGGTATTAGCCGGGGCTGGGTGTGAACCCTTTTTGCCGCCAGCTCTACCAGGGGAGCGCCCGGGTGTAGTAGAGCCCGCAGAAGGGCTCCGAATGGGCGCGGAAACAACCGTGCTCGTTGGCCTGGATGGGCCAGGAGCAGAGGGTGCCTTTCAAACTACTGAGGCATATGACGTCCCAGGCAGAGCTGGGCGCGCCAGGACCAAGTCCTTAGCCTCGCGGAATGAGAGTCTATCCTGGGCCTGAACGGCCAGGATTTCTTTGTCCAGGAGATATACACCACATTGCTTCGAAGAAGCAGGGTGCGGCTCTCCGCAATTGACACACTTGGCAACACACGATTTGGACTTATCGTGTGCGACCTTGGAGCAATTTACACAGACTTCGGGTGACCCCGACTTTGCACGTCTACATGAGCGATTCGTATGGCCGAAGCGGTGACAGTAATAGCTCCGCCGCGGCAGTGGCACGAATGCCTTCACGCGGTAGCGGTACCAACCGGCACGCACCGACTCAGGGAGCTTGTCACAGTCGAACGTGACGAAGAGTGTAGGGGTGGGTCTCGAAGCCCCTCCCTGTTTTCTAATCACACGTTCGACCTTGACCGCCCCATGGTCGGCCAGCTCTAGGGTGATGTCCTCAATGGAGTAGTCAACGAGTTCCCTCGCATAAACTACTCCTTTCACAAAGTTCATGGTAGAGTGCGGCGTCACACTCACCGGGGTGCCATGAAGTGTCCGAAGAGCACTTATCTTGGCCGCCTCGGCGGGATTCGCCGCATTCGCCAGAAGGCTGCCGTCCGAGAAACGGGTCACCTTCGGCTCTCTACCAATTGCACTAGCTAATCCTCTCCTCTGATGGATCATGTTGCCCTTGGACAACATGGTGCCATCAGTGGCGCGAATAACGAGGAAGCGTTTGAAGCCAGCGGGCTCGAAAACGCCAGGTAACCTCTGAATCAGGGGCCCCAATGTCATCGAGGCTCCGCCCTGTGCATTCTTCGTCTTAGTCTTGGTCTGGAGCTCCGCACACGAGGGGGTAGAGGGGCCGGATTTGCCGATCTTGGCTTGGTCGCCTACCAAAGTGGCAGCAGACCCATCCGTCCCCGCAGCCCCCGCGGATGGAGAGGAGCCCCGAGTCTTTTTCGTCTTTCTTGTCTTTTTCTTCTTTTTAGGAGAGGAGGGCGGGGAATGAACCCGCTTCTCACCCCCGCCGGTAGGAGCCCCCAGGCAAGATGGACCGGCCTCAGCCAGGTCCTTCTCTGAAATGGAGAAGGTCCCGGTGGGCGCAGGGGATTCATCCGGAGGAGATCCCTCCCCTCCTTGTCCTGCCTGAGATTCCACAGCCGTTTGATGAGGGCCTTGCATAGGGGCGGATTCGGGTTCGGTGCTTGGCGCCAAGCCCGGATTCTCCCCCATGGAAGGCCCTACCGTCTGAGGCTGGTTTTCCTCAAGGACCATGTCTATCACAGGAGGGGCCTCCAGTTGGCCATCCCCTCCCAGGACATCGCAGGTCCCCTTGGCAGCGTCATAAGTCTTTAGTGGGGAGGCACAGGCCTTGACCCCGGCAAGGTTAAATATTTTTGCCAGCAGGTCTTTTGAGGGAAGCGACCGAAGGGGCCTGGCTTCCCTCTCCCCCCTAAATGGGTTTGCCCTACCGAGCCGCTTGTACGAGGGGCGGTCGGCAATGGGCTGCCTGCTGGCTTTCTTGGCAGTCCCCTTAGAAAGCATAGGAGGGACTGCCGCTGGAGATAGGGAGGTGCCCGAAAGCACCTCCAGAGAAGGGGGTGAGGGGGAGTCCCCTACACCCGTATGCGTAGGAGAGGAGTAAGCCTCCTCTCCGGTTAAAGAGGTATGGAGGGTCCCCTGCGCAAGCACAGGGGGGGGGACCTCCATCTTTTCTGTGGAGCTGCACGAGGGCGGCTCCGTTGTTGTTATAGGGGGAGTTAAGGGGAGATGTTTTTTTTGTTTCATCATTGGGCATGGTGACCCTCTTTGTTTTACGGGACGCAATCGCTCACCACCTCTTGCAGTAGCCCGCACTGCAAGAGGTGCTTACAGGCCCGGCAGAGCCAGGCGCCGCCATTTGGGACCACCCCTCCCGCCTGGTGGCCTGGCAGTCCTTCGGCATGGCGGCTCCACCTTGAACACGGCGTAAAACGGATAGATTTTGAAGACGAGAGGAAAAGGGATGTGAGGAAGGTATGGGTGGGGATGAAGCAGGTTGTTAAAAGCCAACCACCCCAGACCGGAGCTCAGGGGTTAGGGGACATTGTCCCCTCCCCCCCTCAGCCCCAATTCGGGACGATTGGCTGAGAAGAAGGTCAGCTTCTACCCTGTGAAATTAGAGGCTGACCAGAGAAAGTTGTGGGAGAGGTTGTATGAAAAGCGACGAGGTAGGATAGGAATACAGGCTATCTGAAGGAAGGAAGAGAGGCTAAGCTGGGGCCGGACGGGGCGCTGGATCCCGTCAGCACGGCGGCCAGGATGGCAAATCGCCGCGCCCCTTACGGGGCCGAAGCGCACAAGCTTCAGTTTTCCTTGGTCAAGACTTAAGGTGGTGCACTTCTGCACTTCCCCTCATTGAGAGCTTACTTCTAGATGCTGGTGTATTGCGGAAGGTAGACTTGATCCACCATACCAGCCTTCGCCTGGCGGCCGGTGCTTCCACACTTCTCCTCAGTGAGTCCTTACTCCCGGATGCTGCACTCGCTCTGCGCCATGCACTGTGCACTGTGCACTGTGCACTGTGCATTGTGCATTATTTTCCTGTACGCGCGAGCCCGGTGCCTCCCTCAGTCGAGAACTGCTCTTACTGCATCCGCAGCTGATCTCGACGGTGCCTATACCGCTGAGGGACGCCAATCATACCCTAAGCCCTTTGGCTTTAGAGCTAGGAATCTCCTTCGAGAGCTATGTATAGCTATCTGGCCGGTGGCGCCCATGGTTCTGCCAAGGACGCCACCATAGAGGCTACCACCTTTGACTATCTGTCGCCACACCTCTGCTACCAAAGCTTCTACAGCGCTGAGTATTGCGTTCGGCATTTTAGAGCACATTTCGTGTCACGCTGGAACCGTGCTCGGTTTTCACGCCGTATATTTTCTGTTTGCAGTCAATGTGGCTCTTCCAGGCACTGTGTCTGTTTTAACGGCCGAGCTGGTTGCAATGTACCGCTCTGTACGGGAGATAACGCAACGTGCCCGGTTCGGAGACCGGATTCTGATTTATAGCTACTCACAAAGCGCTTTGTTTTCTCTCAGGCATTGGAATCTCCGCATCCCTTTGTTCGCGCTATCACTGACGCGTCAGTTTTGGCGAGCAGGGTGGATATCGAGATTATCTTCTGAGCTCCTAGACATGTAGGAATTGCGTGGAATGAGCACGCCGATGAGGGCGCTAAAGAGTCCGCGAGGACTGGGACCACACTAGCGTTTTGCTCTTCCTCACACCAATTACATGGCAAGAATACGGGCAGCTATTCGGCTACTTGGCAAAGAAGATTATAGACTATCGAATGGATTTTAATGTTGCGTGCCATTGCACCGCGACTATTCCCATGGACCTTCCCTCGAATGGCCTGACGGCTTCAGGTTGCTTTCTGTCGCCTCTGAATTGGACACACTCGGGGGACGCACCGCCATTTGATATAACGCACGCCTGCGCCTTATTGTGACGACCGCTTTGTCCCCCATACTGTACGTCACATTCTTGTTGAATATCCCTGTCTGGATGATCTTCGCACACGTTAGCTGTCTTGGCACTGGGACGACCGGGGTCATTACCGCTTGTCCCTTGTATTTGGGACTTGTTCGTACACACGAACTTGCAAACTATATGACTTTTGGGATGAGGCTGGCCTCCTCCAACTTATTTGACTCTGTTGTGGCTCACACGTTCATGCGCCGGAAGGAGGCGGGTCTACTCCCGACGCTGGAGCGCGCTTCCTTGTTGTTGCCTTTTCTTTTTTTTAGCATTTGTTTTTATCGTTGTTATTTGTTTTTTGTTTTTTTTTAATATAGCCTATTCCTAGCCTGTGGTGATTACGGCGACTTTTGCCCTACTAGGCAGTCGCCGGATAAGCTCGTAAAATTTTTTAAAAAGTGTCCATAAAATCAGTTCTTTTACTCAAATTATATATCGGTGCAATATAATGTAAGAACATAATATGATGATATGCGTCTATCCTATTTTGATTTTCCAATTACGCAAAATACTCCAGAAAGCTGATCTCACATACGCGGATTGTTGCTGCTGCAACTCTACTTCATTGGTCGATACCCAGTTATGACCCTCTTGATTATAGCAAACTCGAGGTAGGTTGAGTTTTTTTTAGATCTAAATTAAAAAAAAAGGGGTCACCACTATTAACTCCCCCCAAAACGAAAATAACAACATACTTTTGGGTCAAATATTTTAATTATTTAATACTATGGAACAGTACCCCCCTCCCTCCCTCTTTGAAAACTCAATTATACCAGAGTTCAGTATCTAAGAGTCTTTCTAAAGGATTCGGGACACATGGTAGCGACTCCGCCTGTTGCGTTACTGAGAAAGGTACCGCTCACGAAGCTTTTGCAGGCTAGAACATCACTAAAAGATGTCCCACCATCTGAGGGGACCAAGCAATCTTACTATAACTGTTCAAGGGAACACTACCCAAGATGCCGCCGCATCCCGCGAGGGTATCCGATTAGGAGGCGACATATTATTATCCGATACCGTAAAGGCCTTGGCGGGTAACTTCACGGAATCGCTCGGGGGAGCGATTGTTGTTGTTGTTGTTCTTCTCACATATTCTTTGCCATTTAGCTCGAAGTGCTGTTCTGACCCCTGTTATGTAATCAAAACGGGGAAGAGCAAAATGCCGTTTGGTCGCTCAGTCTGTGCAAAAAGCCCGACACCCTCGTCATCGGGCTCATTTCCCGCAACCCCTTATATGTATAGGAATCCAACAGCTCGAAACAGCCATGCCGAATTGGAGGAGTACAACATCTTAAGAGCACATATGGCGCTCTGGTTCACTCTGAATTACAAATCGGTTTCCAAAGCAGTTATGATATGCCATCAATCATCCGCACCGAGCGGTGTATTCCAATCAGCTCGGCCGTGAAGTCAGATGCAACACCCGGAAAACCCTCGATAATTTATTTATATTTTTCACGCCCATTCTGTTCTGTATACTTTCTCATATATATATATATATATATATATATATATATATATATATATATATATATATATATATATATATATATATGTGTGTGTGTGTGTGTGTGTGTGTGTGTATGTCAACTATGTAGTTCTCAAAGCAGAGAAATCTCCTTTGACGTGGACGGACGTGCATTCAACCGCTCCATGGGGAGGCGGGGGCGGTCTCGCCCTCCTCTCTTTCTTCTATGGAAGGCAAACAACGCCAACTCGGCATCAGCCACAGGGTTTCTTGTAACGAGAGAAAGCGTCACTTTATCTTTGCGGGCGCTCGTCCCCTCTCCCTTATGTGCCGCTGTCTTCCCGATCACACAAATTCATCCTCACTACCAGGAGTGTCGCAACAGCAGCAGTATTTATTTTTAATGCGCGGCCCCCATTGGGAGCACTTTAGCTCTTTCCCCCTGTCTCTTGAGGCCGAGTACCCTCGAGTTATGAGAAGAAACTTCGACCGGTGGCATGAGAAACTCCTTTTGGTGGCCAATTTGCTCCCGACGACTCATGGTAACAACTGGATTCACTTTCCCTGCCATCTGCCATTTTTACAACGCCATTGCATTCAATCCCGTCTCCTCGTGGTTGATGATTCGATTCACTGCCATCTGAACAAGTATCTCCATGCCACGATTCTACCATGGTTTCATCGTGATCCCTGATCCTATAATTCCTAGGTGATTTCATTTTATTCTCTCCGCAGTTTATTTACTCAGCGGTTTCAACTTATTTCCTCGATTATGTGCATATATATATATATATATATATATATATATATATATATATATATATATATATATATATATATATATATATATATATATATATATATATATATATATATATGTATGTATGTATGTATGTATGTTCGCGTGACAATCTCAACCTTCTAGCCACTTATATTTACCCCTTTCTTGGTTCACTCTTTACTATAGAAGTGGTATACAATAATTGTATGCACGTATCAACAACAGAGCCAAGTTTTCTCGCGAAAAAGAAACCACGCCCATTAGATGACGTCACTATTAGCCAACTTTGAATTTAAAGCGAAATAACCCCGAGGGTGTTTGACTCCGAAAGGTTGGAAGGAAGGACATCTTTAAAGACGGTGGTGAAAATATATCAAGTGAAAATATGTGGAAGATATATAGCCGCTGATCTTCCTATACACATTCGGGAGAGAAGGCAAACTGCGGGTGTTGTCGCCGGGAGGAAAATTTCAGGTCTTGGGACCCCAAAAGCCCCAAATCCTCCAGATATCAATCAGCTGCCCTAAAGTTACCTATCATGATAGCTCCCTGCCAATGGCTAACGCAGTAGAGCTAGAGTAAAGGTTAGTCTCGCCAAAATAGATAGTCAATTTTATCGCATTCTAAACCAGACTAATTAACCTCTTTGATCACGAAATCAGATCATAAGAAACTCGATGAGTATAAATACTGAACTCATTTCATAGCATGTTTACGTTATACGTTCAGAAGCCTCCTTGGTTTTGAAATCATTCCTTAAGCCTAGCAATGAGGAAGTTCTAATTTTTCGTATTAGGAAATCTTGTGGACTGCACAAGAAAAAATAAATTTAAATAAAAGATTTAGATAAAAATAAATGTTATTTAATTGAAATATTAATAAATAGCAATGTGATTTCCATCATTTGTGATGCAATGTTAGATCCGCTTTGCTAGATTTATCCGATGCATTAATTTCAAATTTCCATCAATTTGAGCACATTCATTTATGATGCGCTGTTCCCCTTCCCTCAGGTTTCTTGTATCATTGAATACATATATTTCCTTTATAATAAATAAATAATAAATAATTTTATTTTATTCATTGTGTTAATTGTATTTACTGTCCAGACTTTAGGAATACCGTGTATAATGAATAATAAATATACTAAACGTCTTCAAAATCAACGCGCTGGAAAGCCTTTATCAACTATATATAATAAATAAATAATCCTTTGGATTCCTTCGGAATAAAGATAGATTATACACATTTTCCCTCAAGTTGGTAGCGACTTTTTGTATTTTTATTTAGTTTTTTTTTTAATATAGTTCTTGATAAAAATATATGATGCTCTTAAGAGTTTCAATATATATTTATTCAGAGTAGGATAGTTTAAGTTTCACCAGTTTTTATTTAAAGTTATATGGTATATTGGTCGGTGGTATTACAACAGTACATAAATTGTTACTACATGAGCCTAAAAACTAGCTCCGAATTTACATTCAGGCCTAAGTAGCAGGTAATAATAATCATGTATGTAGTTTACCGATTTCTATATCCGGAAGAATTGTACATTGTTATACATCGAATATACCACAAATAACCTTGAAACGTGAAAAAAAACATCGTTTTAAACCTACTATAAGAAAATAGTTGACATTCCTCAAAATAATTTATAAAGCCACCAAGGAACAAACTAAGAATCGTTGAAGTAATGTTATAAGACGAATTACGCCATAATTTAAATATTTCATAATTTGTTAATTATATTTTTATAGTATTTGTTTGTCCTCTAGTCTTTAACCACAAAATATGAGTAACCAACTTATTCTTAAAACCAATAAATAAAAAAAATATCACCACCCACACCATAAAAACTGGTGAAACTTAAATTAATATTACTCTGAAAATGTGATTAGTTTGAATCACGAAACTGCAGGACACAATGAATAATTTATTAAAAGCATCATGTATATTTTTATTAATAACTATACCGAAAAAACTAAATAAAAGTACAAAAAGGGAGTCTCTTTCACCAGCTAGATAGAGCAAAAATGTTAAAAATTCACATTAAAAGAAATGAGTGATTTAAATGAATAAAATGTTTGATATATTTGTATTTTTTTGCGTTTCTTTCTTCTTCTTTTTTTCTCTCTCTCCTTCTCTCTACTCGAGCTTTTTGGATATAAGAGTATTGAACCCAATCGTCGGAGAGTTTGAGCCCAAGCGTTTTTCAGATCAAGAAATAATAACCCTTTTCATGAAATACTGTTAAGAGAGTGACGTCACTAAACCGCTCTCCTGATTGGACACCCTAAATGTCAACAGTGACGTCATAAATTGATCCTCATTTTCTATTGGTCGAATAACGTCACAAGTTCGCCGACTGTTACTGGTTTTGGAAACAATGACGTTGTATGACGTAGAGATAAACTCTGCCAACTCGTAATGTCTAAATGTCGATTCAGTAATTATTTATTAATGCAATTATTTGAGAAACGATTTCGAAGAAATTAATATGAGCCTTAATGAGCAACTTTATTTAAATAATTTTAAAATAAACCATAAAATTTCGGCATAAGCTTGAGACAATCATAATTTTGTTGGCATATAACCCGTCTGTAAGTCACCAATTATAGGGGTCACGGTTGATGATCCGATTTATTTGGTAGAGAAGGTAAGGCTGCCTTACAGTCGAGTTTAGTCTGACACCAAAGTGTTTTTTGGGGGTAATCTAATCTGCTTGTAGGCTGCTGGGTTAGAATAGTAACCTGGTTATTGCTTGACAGAAGAAAGGACTCGAAATGACAGAATGGCGGTTTTGTAGGCTTTTAATCTTGGCTTAGAGCTAAATTGGTTCAGTCAAGTAAAATTGTTGAGTGTTCGGTAGTTCGTTTGTGTGCTCACGTCTTTGGGTGACTACACTGTACAACAATGAAAAAAACCCAAACAAAGTCTCAAATGGGAATATTTTTTTTTTGTGTGCAAAAAAACGAATATAACATCTGTCTCTTTCTGCGACCATCCAATTTCTCGTAAATTAACATCTTACTTATGCTAAATACAATGATGGTTCCGTAGGGATTGAATGCAAGCAGGATTGGGCCGAAACTGACAACTCTAAAAGTAATAAACAGATTATGATATAATTTTAATGGGGTGATCCTAGGGTATTTGTCAACCTAACCTATGGTATTTTTACTTTTTTATTTAATATTTGTCGTTTTTACTATTTATATTATTTTTTAAATACTACAGTGTTTTTTCTTTACAAAAGACAGACCTAAAATGCCCAGAGAATGTAAAAATTCCCCAGTTTCTGTTATATATAAGGATCAGTTACATTAAGACAATACAAGAGACACTTGACTCAGCATGTGAAGAAACTTTAATGAGCTGTACTTTCGATGTAAAGTGGGTGACCAGGACAAACGTTGAGCACCTCACATATGTTGTGTCAGGTGTAAAAATTCCCTTTCTGCCCGTTTGTCTTCCATTGGTTTGGAGAGAGCCAAAGGACCATTCCACGGATTGCGACTTCTGCTTAATATATTTTCAAGAGATGTATCAATTAAAAGGATCAAAATACATACTATGTTGTACTGTCACTATTTCTGCAAGTGATCACAGCCAGTAATATCCATTTTTAGTCTGATTTTATCTTATTTCACTGCAGGTCTCACCAGAAAAGGCGAGGAATCTATTGTGTATCGAGAGCTTCAGTCTGCTGCTATTCACCAAGTTCGACATTCAAGTGCTATTCCTGAACCACAGCCGCCCTCTGAACTACCAAGCGATACACCATATGTGGCACAGCTTGAATCCGACAAAACCACACCTCATTATTCAACCGGAACTCACTGATTTAATTCGTGATCTAACACTTCCTAAGCAACAAAGTGAACTCCTGGCCTCACGTCTGCAACAATAGAACCTGTTAGATGAACATGCTCGAATTACAGTATTTAGGAACTGTTCTGAAGATCTACAGCGATTCCTCACTTTTGAAAACAACTTGACTTATTGTAATGATATCAGAGGCCTATTCAATGCCCTTGAGCTGAGCTATGAACAAAATGAGTGGAGGTTATTCATAGATGCATCCCTTTACACAATAAAAGTGGTTCTGTTGCATACTGGGAACACCATGCCATCAGTCCAGTTGCTCACTCAGTCATTTTAAGAGAGACATATGAGAACCTTGCTTTTATTCTAGACCGCATAAGTTACAAGGATCATGAGTGGCTAATTTGCGCGGAACTAAAAGTAGTAGCCCTACTTAATGGCCTACGAAGTGGATACACCAAGTTTATGTGCTTCCTTTGCAAGTGGGACAGTAGGGCCAGATGAGAACATTATGTGCGCTCAGAATGGTCACCTCGGGAAACTATGATGCCTGGATGCCATAATATAATGAGCCACTAGCTAAGAAGGAATAAAATATTTCGCCACCACTGCATATAAAACTAGGTCTAATGAAGCAATTTACCAAGGCACTGCAACATAACAAACCATGTTTCCAGTACCTCAAAGCAATCTTCCCTAAAATAATAATGTCAAGATTAAAGAAGGCATATTCGTAGGCCCTCAGATTCGTCAACTTATAGCTGATACGGACTTCAAATTGACAATGGATGAAACTGAGCTAGTGGCCTGGCATGCATTCACAAATGTATGCAAAAAAACTTCTGGGAAAGCACCAAGGGTTCCAGTGAGAGCGTATAGTGGAGAGCCTAATCAAGTGCTCCCAAGATCTCGGATGCAATGTCACAGAAGATTCAATTTCTTCATTCTCATCTGTCCTTCTTCCCAGAGAATGCAGAAGATATGAGTGATGAACATGGAGAGAGGTTCCATCATAATATAGCGTCAATGGAAAACGGGTATAAGGGAAAATGGAGCCCTGCTATGTTGGCTGACTTCTGATGGAACCTGAAGCGTGAAACACCTGAGACGTCTTACAAACGAAGAAGTAAATACAAAAATGTAGGTTAATAGATTTTATAATTCTAACAAATAAGCTGATTCAGTATATATTCATGAATTAATTACAATGGACACATTTAATCTGATTTTCGGAGCGAAATACCTTTATGCTATCGTGGAAATCAGTGTTCCTTTTAAGTCTCCTTCTGCGTCAGTTGTTGGGCCTATGGACGGACGAATTCAGGACGAGGTACTGTCTTGCTCTTGCCCAATGCCAATGCTAATAATGATATTCCAATGATAATAATAATAATTCTGTTGTATGTTTCTGCCCCCTTATTTATACTAACGCCAATTAAGGGAGCGTGGCTTTGCCTTTCTAATCTAAACGGGGAACGGAGCTTATCTGATCAAAGGGTATGTGCGTGTGTTCTCTACTAAGAATGATGGGCGGAGCTTGTTTGCTCAAAGGGTATGTTGCATCAAGATGGTATCTGAATTTGGGAACCTAACTGTGCTTTATAAACCAACATTTGTAGCATGATTGATTTTGTTTTTTCACGGGTTCATGCAAACTCTGGCGGGTCAGATCAGATTTCATTCTATGGGTTCACAACTGTTTCCACCGTCTCTATTTTTATCTGCGACCAGACCATCGGCTGTACCCGTTTTCTAATATATGTATGTTTGTACGTTCGCATGGGAGCACAACGATTTCACTTGCCTTATTAAAAAATATTCTGCTTTGAATTGATACGTAGATTATTGAATTGTAATTTTACATTTGTTACAAGTATTTTGTTTTGCCTTACATTATTTAATTAGTACAGGATGGTATATTATTTCAATGTTCTATTTATGTGACTGTTACAAACCTTTATAAGACTCCTTATACTCATTTGTGAGGCTTCATTATTCAACATATTCCGCCTTGCAATGCACTTTTGTATTATTATTTATATGGATGAAAGCTATACATTATTATTTTACAAAAATGTTACATATTATTTACATGGGTTATTCTTATTTATGGAGACTGCTATACACTTTTAGATTATTTGTATGTGCATAATTATTTGCATGCTCATCTCAAGACTTCATAGGATTCATATGACACTCCTTTGTGAGGCCTCATTGTTGATTCTAAACCACCTTGCAATGGGCGCTATAAGTTTAGTGACCATGGGTTCAATACTTAAATAAACTTACCCTAGCGTAACAGCCTATCCCTAGCTTAGACTAATTAACAGAAAAAACAAACCATCCTATTCAGGCCGGCATTGGGGCCGGAAGGGCAAACTGAGGGTATTGGAACTTGCATATGGTAGAAAAATAATTGATGAAAAGTCCACCCTGATCGGCACTTCCTCTGTCAGCTATCCCACCCGATGTGCTTCAACTTTGCTGTAATCAGAAACAGTATTTCTATTCCTAGGCCATAATCCTGGCATAGCGTAAGAGATCATAAAAATGGGCAGGATAAATGTAATAAAATCTAACCTGACAGCTTATCAGCCGCACTGCAAGGAGAAACACGTCCACTGGAGATATTCCCTAATAGAAACAATTCACAGTTCAAAGTTAACTTTGAGGATTTAGTAATCGACTACCAACTAGCGGAGGCATAAGCCTACATATCATAGCGAATAATTGGAGGAAAATGATTTGTTCTACGTGTGATGTATTCATTGAGAACAAACTTCGGTTCAAAGCTTCTGAAGAGGTAGAGAAATTCCATATCAGCCCATATCACTATATTGGATATTATGGAGGTACAACCAGATGAAAGGATCGTTGAACCATGGCCAATATTAAGAAACTGGAATGAGGCGGTTGGCGAAATGAGTGATAAGGCATAGGAATTGTTGCACAGCTTAATATTTTTCCGACAAATCAAAGTTTGCTCATTTTCAGACAGTGAACGGGTATGGGTTAGGAGATTACACCATCAGGAGGTTGACATAAACTGATTCCAGCCAATGGTGAAAAACTACACGCTGTATCCTCAGTGAAGGGGTATGGGTTTGGAGATTAGTTGACATAAACGGGTTCCAGCGAATGGTGAAAAACAAAACGCTGTAATCTCAGTGAACGGGTATGGAGGTTGACATAAACGAGTTCCCACCAATGGTGAAAAACTACACGCTCTAATCTCAGTGAAGGGGTATGGGTTTGGAGATTACCCCATCAGGAGGTTGACGTTTATATAAAAAGGTTCCAGCCAATGGAAAAACCCACACGCTGTTATCTCGGTGAATGGTATGGGTTTGGAGATTACCTCATCTGGAGGTTGACATAAACGGGTTCCAGCCAATGGAGAAAACCCACACGTTGTTTTCTTAGTGAAAGGGTATGGATGTCGAGATTACCCCATCAGGAGGCAGACATAAACGGGTTCCAGCCAATGGTGAAAAAACACACGCTGTAATCTCAGTGAACGGGTATGGGTGTGGAAAATACCCTATCAAGAGGTTGACATAAACGGGTTCCAGCCAATGGAGAAAACCCACACGCTGTTATCTCAGTGAACGGGTGTGGGTTTGGGGATTACCCCCATCAGGAGGTTGACATAAACGGGTTCCAGCCAATGGTGAAAAACCACACGCTGTAATCTCGGTGAAGGTGTATGGGTTTGGAGATTACTCAATCAGGAGGTTGACGTTTATATAAACAGGTTCCAGCCAATGGTGAAAAGCCACACGTTGTTATCTCAGTGAACGGGTGTGGGTTTGGAGATAACCTCATCTGGAGGTCGACATAAACGGGTTCCAGCCAATGGAAAAAACCCAAACGCTGTAATCTCAGTGAAGGAGTATGGGTTTGGAGATTACCCCATCATGAGGTTGACATAAACGGTCCAGCCAATTGTGAAAAACCACACGCTGTAATCTCAGTAAAGGGGTATGGGTTTGGAGATTACCCAATCAGGAGGTTGACATAAACGGGTTCCAGCCAATGGTGAAAAAACACACGCTGTTATCTCCGTGAACGGGTATGGGTTTGGAGATTACCTCATCTGGAGGTTGACATAAACGGGTTCCAGCCAATGGAGAAAACCCACACCTTGTTTTCTCAGGGAAAGGGTATGGTTCTCGAGATTACCCCATCAGGAGGCATACATAAACGGGTTCCAGCCAATGGTGAAAAAACACACGCTGTAATCTCAGTGAACGGGTATGGGTGTCGAGATTACCCTATTATGAGGTTGACATAAACGGGTTCCAGCCAATGGAGAAAACCCACATGCTGTTATCTCAGTGAACAAGTATGGAGATTACCCCATCAATAGGTTGAAATAAACTGGTTCCAGCCAATGGTGAAAACCACACGCTGTAATCTCCATGAACGGGTATGGGTTTGGAGATTACCCCATCAAGAGGTTGACATAAACTGGTTCCAGACAATGGTTAAAAAACACACGCTGTAATCTCAGTGAAGGGGTATGGGTTTGGAGATTTTCCCATCAGGAGGTTGACATAAATGGGTTCCAGCCAATGGTGAAAAAACACACGGTGTAATCTCAGTAAAGGGGTATGGGTTTGAAGATTACCCCATCAGGAGGTTGACAAACGGGTTCAAGCCAATGGTGAAAAAACACACTCTGTAATCTCAGTGAAGGGGTATGGGTTTGGAGATTACCCCATCAGAAGGTTGACATAAAAGGTTCCAGCCAATGGTAAAACAAACACGCTGTTATCTCAGTGAATAGGTATGGGTTTGGAGATTACCTCATCTGAAGGTCGACATAAATAGGTTCCAGCCAATGGAAAAAACCCACACGCTGTTATCTCAGTGAATGGGTATTGGTTTGGAGATTACCCCATCAGGAGGTTGACATAAAAGGTCCCAGCCAATGATGAAAAACCACACGCTGTAATCTCAGTGAAGGGGTATGGGTTTGGAGATTACCCCATCAGGAGGTTGATAAAAAAGGTTCCAGCTAATGGTGAAAAACCACACGTTGTAATCTCAGAACTTATTAATTCTATTTCTAGGAGAGTTTGAGATATAAAATTCGCTAAAGGGTAGTTCATAAAGTATTGATAATGTAATTTCATTGTTTAAAATTTTGTTTTTTTTTACATTTACAATTAAAGGTATTTCATTAATCCCCTGTTTGTCAATTTACTTCTTTTATCTCTGATAGATAGATCAAGATAAGCGAACATGAAGGAAAAAGGATGAAAAAAGAACAAGGGAAATTAAAAAATAAAAGTGTAGAGCAGAGATTTTTCTATTTTATGGCGCAAACTCACGTGGCCATCTTCTGTAGATAGTTTGTAAGAAAAGATCTGTAAAGAAATCGGTGAACACGAGAAAACAAGAATGAGTGGAAGATAGATAGCAGTAAAGTCTCTAGTGAGTATCAGGGCTGGCAGGATACGCAATCGTCCCTTGGCCAGCTTCACGAGTTTCAGGATGTAAAAGTATAAATGAAAAACTGTAAAAATGCACACTGATAAATTAAAGGTTTGGGTAGTAAATGTGGATATAGCGGTTTAGGGAATGGATGCATGGTGTGTTGATAAGAATTCTGGGATATAAAATATATGGATCATGGATATTAACTATGTTGGTTGTGGTTGATGTTGATGATGATCTGTCTAGCCGATCAGCCACGAGACCACGAGTAAACATATGCCCTGTATCGTGTTTTCCCACATGTGTGGAAGTATACAGTGAAGTCTTCCATAATGTCGTTGATTGTGTAGCGGCAGTGTTGCCTTCTGGATATAGTCATATCAAGCCTCTCCTGGTAGCTCAGAAGAGATTGATGGTCCCCACACTGCTACCTGACCAGATGGAATCAGTACTTAAAGAGGAGGGAGGATTATATATCAGGGGGAAACGAATGCAGCATGGGGTAAAAGTGAATGAAATGGGTGTAGATATTTTTTAGAAAGCTGGTTTGAGGCAAGCGAAATGGAAAAGGACTGTCCGTTAGTATAATTTGGGTGTTATTTTAATGTTTCTTTGTTGCTGTGGGTGTTCGGCCATGCGGTGCATGGGTGCTGTGGGTATCTGGTGGCTCCCGCTAGTATTTCTGTGCCTCTCATATCAAAGTGATCTTTAACTTTGAGGACATTGGTTTCAGTGTAGGTTGTCTGTTGGAGTAGTAGCTGTGTAACCTATGTATCCTTTATTTTGTATTATCTGGAGTGTTGAGAGAGGTTATGGACGCAAGCAGTGCTTTGAGAGGCTAGTGCAGAGCGTATGAATGGTTCATAATCGGCCTAATATCCATGAAAACAATATGGCTGATCAACGATGGTAACCAACATAGAAATCCTTCCATGTCCTTTCGAATCCTTAAGAACAAGAGGCCATTCCTATGGCTGCTCAAAATCTTCTGAGTACCGGTGTCTTTTGTTCTGTATTTGAGTCTACTCTTCGAGCCCCAAACATTTTGGTTTCAAGAATTTGCTCTCGCAGTTTTGTTCCTTGATACCTTTTATTCCATAATTGAGCTTCATTTACTTCTTTCATCTCCAATCCCACCGCCTCATTCCGTACCCACACGGTCAGAATCCCCTCTTGGGATTACTCGTCATTTCTTCTTAATAATAAAGGGACATAACATGACCGGATAAAGGAGGACACAACCTTGGTCATCTTTCAGCGGGAGTTTCGGGTACCACACATAGTCTTTTCGGGCAAAATTCTGGACTAACAAGGCCGAATTCCGCACTGATTTTACAACAAGGCTGAATTCTATACCAATTATACAACAAGGCCAAATTACGCCCAATAATACAGCAACAATGTCAAATTTGCTTGAATTATACACTAACAAGGTCGAATTCTGCTCGAATTATACATACATTAATAAGGCCGAATTCTGCTTCATTTATACGCTCACAAGGCCGAATTCTGCCCTAATTATACAACAATAAGGGCAAATTCTGCCCAAATTATACAGTAACAAGGAGAAATTCTGCCCATAATATACAATAATCACACAAAACTTTACACGAAAACAAGAAAGTTCTCAGATATCACAGAAGATAACCTCCTCGCAAAGTAATTAAGTGATCCGAATCCATATCGGATCTCGATCCTTCCCCAAAGCTAAGCAACTCCTCCTTGGCCCATGGCCCAGCCTTTCACAAATCTATATCGAAATCCGTCGAGTACCTTTTGAGATATACAATGTACACAATCAGATAGACAAACAAAACACGGGTGATCACGTCTGGCCTCACCGAAGAAGTAAATAATAATGAAATTAGTTAAAAAATTAAACGAAAACTAAAGTGGTATACACTGATCAATTGCTAAATCAATTAGTTACTCTGCTTAATAGGAAACGCATGCATCATTAAATGGAAACCAAAATCGATTGAAAATCAAGGGAGGTGAACCAAATAGGAATTAGAGACCGGCGAAGACCCGTAGGTACATTCGAGACCGGTCAAGAAGGGAAGAGAGGAGATTAGAGTGAACGAAAAAAAAGATTTGTATTATAAGTTATACGTTTTTACCTTTTTCTTTTTAGTAATTTAATATGTTAAAATAATATTTATCAATTCCATCCTTAAAAAATCGACTGATTTGACTTACGAGGGCAAATTACTCTAGATGAATAATTTTGTAATAAAAAATGTTCTGTGGTATTTGATTGTTCAATTTTTGTTCATATTTCGCTTTCAAAATTTAAAGCGAAAACTAACGCACGCAATTCTCGCAGAAAGTTTATAAGAAGAAATATACCCAGAAAGTGTGAAAAATGAAGGAAGTGAAGATATGTGGAGTATATGTATATAGCCGATGATCCTCCTACAGGCATTAAAAGCCGGAATGAAACGTATTGGCGGGCGGGGGGCTGGAGCAATTTCTATTAGCTGCCACTCGATTATCCGACTCAAATAGAAACTCATAATTTATATGAGTGAATCTATTTAGTTTTTAGATCACTTGAATATCTTACTCCCATAGAGCCTGATGAGGTAAGATGTTTATTAGACCCCACACTAAAGAATTACCTTTTTGGTATTTAAATATAACCCCTCCTTAACTAAAATTCTTTTTTAAATAGTTTTATATCAAAATCAAAGATGATTAATAATGTTAAAAAAGATATTGGTCTCTAATATGAATTTGTTATTTTTGAACGCTTTAAGAGGAGGATATCCAATAGCAAAGAATTTGGTGGGGACGATGTTCAAATGGTCAGTTTGGGCGGAATTAGGATGTTCAAGTGATCCTAGTATTTAAAATACTTCGATTAATTACCGAACAAACGAAGATTTTTCCAGTGAAAGTAATATATCATCTCTAAGTCTGGCCTTACTTAATATTTCTAAGTCTGGTTTCATTTAATATCTCAAGTTTGGTTTCATGCCAGTTATTTCTAAGTTCAGGAATTAATTTCGTCACTCTAAGTTGAACACGATTTAACGTTGTTGCATTGCAGATGAGGAGACCAAAAATGAACCGTATATTCCAAGTTAGGTCTCATAAACGCTTTATATAATGAAAAAATAATATTCGATTTAAATGCCAAACTCCTGGTTGGGTTTGCGACTGTGAAGTCTGCTCGCCTTTTATATGGCTACAATACATTGTTTAAAATATAGGTCACTCAAAATTAATTACCCCAAATCTTTTTATTCCCATCGCACCCAAGTGTATATTATGAACACTTATGCGATACACTCCCTGGAGATTTTGGTGTCCTCAGCGAATTCATTACCTTGCACTTATTAACATGTTTGTCCCATTATACTTCTCTCTCTTAGTCGCTTTGTCAATTTTCTAGATCACAGGGATATTTTACTTAATATCCTAAATTGTATTGAGCACTAATTTTGAAATTTCCATAATAAATCCCTGTAAAGATCGTCAATATACAGAATAGAAACAGGAAGTGTAAATGGCATTTTACAATTGATTTTAAATAAGTTTACATAACAATAATTAATTACTTTCTTGCATCTTCTTTTAGAATTTATTGAATTTTGTATATAAAAGTGTATATTCATAAAAAAACAACACTGGTTTACAAATATGACTGGAAAATGTGAAGCATTCGTATGTATGTATAGAAACGGGAAGAGAGTAGGCAATATTTTCAAAATGTTTAACCTCACTGTAAGCAGATCTGGGTTTTTTAAAACTATCAAACAGCTTAACGAGACAAGCAGTTGTCTTCCAAAAGCGAGAACCACTGCCTCGACCAGTGAGAACTTCGATCATCAGCAAGAACACGAATCACAAGATCAGGAGAAATCCAAGGAGAAGTGCCAGACAACTTGTTTGGAGGCTAAAGTTAGCCATGTGATCATGCAAAGATTGTTAAGAGATGATCAGAAATTTCGTCCATTCAAGATAGCTCAAACATTTCTCCTTTCCAACCTCAACAAAATGAAGCGAATCAAAAGTGCAAAGCTGCTCTTCAACGGCTCCTTGATTACTTGCAGCCTCCAGTTCTCCCGGTGGATGAGTTGTTCCTTGCACAGGCCACCCACAACTTAGAAAATTATCGTGTTTGGGCATAAAATAAAAATGAGATTCCAGTTAAACACCAACGAGCCCCCAAATACCTCCCATCTTCATTGAAGTGGGAGGGGGGTGATCAACATGTCAATTTGGAGATCTTGAAGGAGAAATTCATCTCCTGGGTGGATGCCACCATGGGAATTGTTGTGAGCTCTTTATTAAGATAAAGCAACCTCACACACACGCACATACACACATACACACATACAATTCAAGACTGGTGAAGGAAATTTTAAGAGGTTTTGGTCAAAGGAACTTTGGTCTTCCAGTTCAGTATATTTGAACCCATGCACTTTGGAGTGTGATCGATGCTTGAGCAGAAAGCCTGTAACAAATCTAATCAAATTGTCGAAGTTCTAACGTGCAAACTGGAAATATATTGGGAGAGACAAAGATGAAACACTCCGCGCCACGCACTCAGGTCACACCTAGACTTTGTCTTGTTAATGCGCTTTTAGTTTGAAGACTATCAAACGCCATCAGATTAATCGAGATAAACTATAGTGACAGAATATGTTAGCCAAAGGCTGAGATAGTTTCGTAAAGAAAAATCTAACAAGTTTCTTAAAAAACAATGGTGCATGCTGCTTTAATAAAATTTTGTGATTTCTCTAAATGTTTTAAGATTCAGACTATAATAATAGACTAATAGCTTTTCCCAAGCGGAAATTAAGGTTAATATTTACTTAACAGTATTCACTTTTTATGTACATTATATTACTTATTCTTGTAGCATTTTGTGCTCTTTGTCCAAATCTCTTATTTTTTGGCGATCGGAGTTTGAACTCAATTTCGTCGAAATCGATTGAAAATGTCTCCAATGTGACGTCACTATAATAGTTTTTGCCTAAAATACTTCTCAAATGTGACGTCAACATAATGGAAATTCAAACGGTAATTATAATATTTGTTACATCGACCCCTCAATATATTTTATATATGTATATGGATTCGTAAAAATGTGCTTGATATAATAATTATATTTGCTTTTAATTGATTATTATTTTCGAAATATTGACCTGTAGAAGATCAACCGAAACTTTCCAGGATTAATTTTTAAGTTTATATTTTAAATTTAATATTAGTTTTGTCTCTTTAAGGTCGCTTGGAACTATTCCTTCATTAAGTAATTTGGTAAAAAATGTTACTAAAGGGTTCTGCTAAGTGGCTTTTTAACTTTAAGGTGAATTGGTTGATTTTCCTTTTTCGGGACCTGGTCCTTTCGATATTTTCATTCTTTTATACTAATATTTACTTAGTTTTCGGTCATATTAATATTCGAAAGATTACTCTCGTTGTAAATTTTATTATGTTAAAGATGTTGGTAAATTGACGATGATATTACAGTAATATTTGACCCTTCTGACATTCACACTGCAGTCAGCCATCTGACGTCAACGCAAAAAACTCTATTTACTTATCAACAACATCGGACCAATGACAGGCGGTGGCGGCCTATAAAAGTCGGTCACGAGGCTCCGTACTGCCTCCTCTTACAAGTTGATTTATTCAGAAGCCTGTCGGAATATCACCCGACGGATAATTCAATACAGAGTCTATTTTGGTTATTCTTTGATTACGGAATCCACAAAACTCACATCTGCGAATACTTTTGCGGATGCTATAGACACTGGTGCCCAGACCACCAAGTATTTTTTTTCATATCTTAGCGAACTATTTGTGGTCGCCGAAAAACACTAAAAAAGTAAAAATATTCTTAAAAAAGTTATCTCTATATTGATATATATATATATATATATATATATATATATATATATATATATATATATATATATATATATATATATATATATATATATAATTCCAACTAATACATAAAGATAAAAAATTAAAAGGCATTCTTAGGTGCTCCAGGAGAGGACGTAACCTGTTAGTAGGTTACTGAGTTTGCTATTGAGTGAATGAGTTGCCCCTCTCTCTCAATCAAGCCTAAATTTCGCAATCTAACCAAACCCAACTCAATCTAACCATACCCAATCCAATCTTAAATTACCTAAATTTCCACAATCTAACCTAAACATACTAAACCAAAACCAAAATAACATAAGCTAATCCAACTCTAACCCAACCCAGTCCAGCTCAACCTAACCTAACCGCAAGGGAAATTTAAAGGGATTATTGCACCTGGTACCTGGAGGAGGGTGTACGCCCTCCTGGCCGAAGTACCACCAGTAATCAAATACTAGATTTAAACTACCTTGGCTTTTTCTAGGTATCTCCATTTTATTCCTTTACAAGCTCTTTCTTACTTATTTTGGTGTTCGGCGACCAGCTTTCGTCCACGCTCATCCCTGGTTGTGGCCGGGAAGAGGAGGGGAATCACCTCATCCCTCTTAAGGGGTATTTAATTTGCCTGTTTTCCCCCTCCTTTTCTCTTATACTGCCTTAATTTTTCTTCTTCTATAACTATTCCCCGCAAGGGGATGTCAAATATAGCATGGAAACCATGATGCAGGTGAAATCTGAAGGATTTAGGGCATACAGACTCCACCAATTCCACCACCTTCACCACTTTCTTTACAGATCTCTCCTTACAAACTTTCTGCGAGGGAGGCCTTTGTTGACCCCACGAACCTAACCTACCCTAACTTAACTCAACCTGAAAACGAGTGAATATCTGCGCTCCCGGCAGAGCGCAAATAGCTGAATTTTTGTGATATTTGAAGCTCTTGATTTCTTTATTCTACTCCATTTTAAGAGCACACAATAACGAGGACATCTTCGCATGAACAGAGTTACGCAGTGAGGGAGCTGGAAATAGGGTAAAACGCATATAGGTTGTTTGGGGGGCTATGGGAAAGGAGGAGGGAGTGAAACTTCCTAGAATCTGACCCCATTCTGAAGAGAGATAGAAAGAAATAAAGAGATATGGATAGATAGTTATATAAATAGATAGATAGTGCGAGATAGAGGGAAAGAGACAGAGAGAGAGAGAGAAAGCAGGTTTAAATTTTCTAGTTGTCCATGTCATATTTCAATCACTATTTTGGACGCCAGTAACGCAAAATAAGCAAATTACTAAAAATAATTGATATTAACCCACAGTAATGGACCCAAATTTAATTATTGTGCCTTCATAACTTCGCAATAAGCGTTTCATGGAAAATCTGCCTCACGCGCCGCGTGACCAAGAAATTTTCAGCCGTGAAACATCGCCATGGGGATATCTTTTGCGATATTTTGACGATAAATTGCTCGTAACTTTTAAGCGATTTGTAATGTCAAACCTCTAATTAAAGCGGATTCACTTTAACAAGTTTTCTCACTAATGTAAGAAATTTGGCCTCGTAATCGATATATTAACCAGGTATGACAGGTAAAGTAAAGCGAAATTCTATCTTTACAGCAAACATTTAGCATAAATGTTTTCTCTCTCTGACACGTGAAAATAACTCCTCTTTTCTGAGCGAAAGGAGGGGGGAGGATTTTGCGCTGCCTCACTACACGGCATCTTTTTATCATTTTTTAGACACAGATAACCTTCCACATATTTCCACTTTTACAAACACCCCCAACGGGGCTGGGGATGACGACTCTTCCACTTGGAGGCGTGGCACATCCTCCCGGCCTTAGTGAGTCCGGCAGTCTCAAACCAGATTTAGACTAACGGAGCGGGATTCTTACTAGACATTTCCATTTACCCTTACCCTTTAAAAGCCTCTTCTCACCTATTTTCTTGGCTGGCAGCTAAGTTCGCAGGCTAGTCGTCGACTAGTTTTCGTCGATCTATCCCTGGAAGGGTCAGGGATAGGAGAGTGAGTCAGGTTGTCCCCTCCCTATATTTGTTTTATTCCTCTTTCCTTTTTGCACACCTTGGAGGAGATGTTATGTGTAGAGTGTGCTTCCTTGCTGCAGCTGACATCTGGAGGATTGCGTGCCTCCCCCACTCTTCAGTATTCACAATTTAGCCTCCCAGCCCCTAAGGCCTGCATGAATACTCGTATCTTCGGTTATATGTATATCTTCTACACATTTTCACCTTCCCTAACATCACAACTTTCGTGAGAGGTTACTCCTTACAAAATTCTTCGTGATGCGCCCTCGATGGTGTGCGCTTTAAATTAGAGGAACAAAAATCATCCCCACTTCAACAAACTTAAACTCTTTTAATATTAGGTTGTAAATGAATTAATTTACTTTTATGAAAGGTAAAATAATTATTAATTTACATAAAAACAACAACATTTATTCACCAATTTCCATCATTAATGACAATCCTCTCTCTCCTAAGCAGTGGATTCCTTTCTTGAATAATTCCTTCGGTTCCATTATTCTTTCCTACCTCCTTCATAGCAGAGTGAAGTTCACCATTGAAGTGAGGTTGTAGTGGCTTAAATCAATGGAAATCAGATGGCGTAAGGTCAGGTAAATATAGAGGATGAGGAAGAACTTCCCAAACTATCGCACCATGTGTGGGTGTGCTTTCCTACGAAGGAGGAGGAGGAGGAAGACAGCCTTTCTTCCTTTGACCAGTTAAGGAAGATCTTATTTAAGGTCTCCATTTGAAGGTTGCAATTGTTGAACGCCGAGGTCTGTATTAACTGTTTTGCTTATTATTTATTGTTTAATTCAAAATAACTTTTTTCACATCCCATCAAAGGCAAAGCATAACTTTCTTCTGTTGGAGACCCCATTTAGGAGCTAAAAATGGGGTTTTTATTTGCTATCAAACCATTGTTTTGTGAGTTTAAGTATTGAAGTAAAGAATATACGTTTTATCTGCCATAGAAATTCTGTCCAGAAATAACTCATGGGCATTTCGAGTCAATCTAGATGGAGTAGTTTTCACATGTTGTCAACATTGTCCTTCAGCCACTTCAAGGGGCACACAAACACCATATTTGTAGACTTTTTCGACGTTTATAAAGATGTTTCAGCGTTTTTTTTGTCATGACTGACATTTAAAATAATTGACCTTTCACCAGTGTTTTGTCGAGGATTACACTCCATAATGGTCTTAAGAGCATAAAGATAATTTGCAGTATGGCGGCCTCTACCCTAGGAATTTTTTTAGGCCGAATATAATCAACGCACTTCCATCCACTTCTGCGATGTTCTTTACTGTTAATGTGGAATTATTTCCTTTATCTTATTCACAAAGCATGATGTGAATTATATGCGTTTTACGTGTAACCATCACTAATTAGAGGCTCTAACAAAATATAGCTTAACAAAGGCCTAGGCATTTCTAAATAAAAATGGCCAGGACATTACTAGCTTGAAAAAGTTCTAAGTATTATTACAGTTTAAAAAAGCCTAGGAAAAAGCCTAGGCATTGCTAGCTTGAAAAGGCATAAGAATTATTATAGCTTAAAAAAGGCATAGGCAGTGCTAGCTCAAAAAGGAATATGCATTATTATAACTTAATAAAGGCCTAGCCATTGCTAGCTTAAAAAAGGCCTAAGCGTCACTTGCTTAAAAAAGGCCGGCATTACTAACTTAAAAAGGCATAGTAATTACATGATTAGAAAAGGCCTAGTATTAATACCTTAGAAAAGACTTTAGCATTATTACAGTTTAAAAAGGCCCAGGCATTGCTATATTAAACAAGGTTTGGGCATTATTACAGCTTAAAAAAGGTCTAGACATTATTAAAATTTAATAAAGGCCTAGGCATTGCTAGCTTAAAAATGGTCTATGCTTTACCACCTTTAAAAGGCATAATGATTACTAGCCTAGAAAAGGCATAGGCATTAATAGCTTAAAAAAGGCCTAGGCATCATTATAACTTAATAAATGCCTAAACATTGCTAATGTAAAAAAATGCCTAGACGTTACTTGCTTGAAAAGGCCTAGGCATTACTAACTTAAAAAAGAAATAGTGATTACATGCTTAGAAAAGGCCTTGCATTATTACAGCTTAAAAAGGCCAAGCATTGCTATCTGAAAAACGGCCTGGGCATTATTACAGCTGAAAAAAACCTAGGCGTTATCAAAATTTAATAAAGCCCTATTCATTGCTAGCTTAAAAATGGCTTATGCATTACTATCTTAAAAAGCCCTAAGGCATTATTACAGTTTAAAATGGTATAGGAATTACTATCTTAAAAAAAGAACTGGGCATTATTACAGCTTAAAAAGGCCTAGGCATTATAAAAATTAAAAAAAAAAGCATAGACATTCCTAGCTTAAAAATGGCTTAGGCATTATTAAAATTTAATCAAGGCTTAGGCATTAAATACTTGCAAAAAGACTAGGCATTAATACAGCTTTAAAAAAGGCATAGGCATCAATACATTTATCTCCAAACAGCTTTCAGTAAATTTGGAACAATTTAATAAACTCTTAAGAAGGTTTTGTCTGCAAAAACTAGATTAATAGTTTGACAACTAAATACACTTTTTTTCCTTTCTTGGCAAATCCGCAAACATTGACTTTCGCTTGATCTTTGAAAACGAAATATTTAATTAAGTTTCTCCTCATTAGTCTCTTCCAACCTTTTTTTTTCAGCAACAACCTTCAACAGAGAAGTTGGGGGTTGGGGGATGGCCAGCGTCAGAAAGGAAAAATAACTACCATTTCCTCTTGTAATTTTATCCAAAGACTTTTAATTAATCTTAATAAAAAATGGAGAATTCATGCAAGAAATATAATATGACAATATTTTGGATCTTTGCAACAAGTAATTGGGTCAGGACCATGAACTTGGGACAATAAGAGGGGACGAGGAAACTCGTTTCAGTAGAGATCAAACGACAACGTTTTAAGAAAAAAGAAAGTGGTTAAGTTAGGTGAAGTGAAAGATTCCTAGCTCGTGTAGTTCAAATAAAAGAATAATTGGAACATTCGGAATAGTGGGCCAATGCGATTTTCTTGAATGTTCTGAATGGAGATCACATAGAATGTTTTTCACCCGTAATTTGCATCCTAGACTACAGGCAGACGTCAAAATAACTTAGAACGGTTCCCCACCCGGTGGTTAAACGCACACAATTTGGCTTAACTTTGCCTAATGTCTAAAAACTGAGTTTTACCTTGGATTAATAGAATTGACCACCGATGAATCACACACGAGTAATTGAATGTTTATCTTACCCGAAATGTAACCTGCCTCACTTCATTCCACGCAATTTCCCCATTTTATAGTCGAACCTCTTCAAACTCTCTGCCGATGCCTTTGTTGAAGCGAGCGATCGCGAATGATTCGGGCACGGACGCGGGTTCCGAGATATCGGTGGCGCCTTCCTTAAGAATTGGAGCGGGGGATTGGTAGTCTTGAAAGACTAAATGGCTTCATCAACCGACCTTGTTCAATGAATGTGGGCCACCGTGCTTGATTCAAGGCCACTAAAGTGGCTTCTTCAGCATCACTGGACCGCAAAAAGATACATATATAAGATGTAATTGCCGTCATGCAGGACGTCTAGCAACCCCTATCCAAACTCTATGAGAGCAAAGACCGGAAAACGACGTGGTGTTCAGGACAGTGATGCATGAATTCTTCCATATTAAGGACACCGATCTCCAAATCGCTGACAGGTTCCACAAGGATCCCAACCCTGGGATTGATCGTGTATTACCCCCTGAACTGGTGTCTACCGTTCAAGTGTCCGAAAAGGAGAAATGGCATCGGCAGCCGCATTGCGATGCGGCGGACTTCGACCTCATCAACAAGAACGGATGACAGTGGAATGTAGAGAGAGAGAGAGAGAGAAAAGAGTGTCTCCTATTTAGGTAGATCTTGACTGTTACCGTCTAGTTAAGGTCTAAAAAGTCTGAGGAAAGATGGATACATTGTATCAAATATAAATTGAGCACCCATTTACCTAGCCACAATTCCGTGGATGGTGGGTGGGTGGGTGGGATCCTAGAACTCTTGTATCAGAGACGGTGGGCAGTGACCACTAGAGACACACCCAACATGGTGTAATGAAGGTAGAGAGCTTAAGGGGAAGGAAGGAGACAAACCCCTTCCAGCTCCTCCCAGCTAGTTTGGAGTCCACAGCAAGACCACTAAAGGGCATTGTCATCTAGCTTGATTTTGACAGATTTGTAGTGCCCATTTGGCGAGTAAGTCATTATATGAATTTTAATAGGCCGTTCGAAGACGCACCTCTCAGATCATTTAGCCGCTGGATTTGAAATTGGCACTGACGCCTTCGAGTCTTTAGCCGTGATATTTCGCCTTCTTTTTCCTCGAGCCCTTCGGCCGGAGGTGCACTTTGGGGTTGGCTCTTCCTTTTGGGGGGAGGGGAGCATACGTCCATTGCGCTTCGTTCAGTTTGTAGCATTGACGAGGGAGCTGGGTCTCCCATATTGCTACTCTCCTTCCATGGCCTGGTTTATTCCATTTTCCTGGTCTTGTACCCCGGTGTAGGTGCAGACCCGCTTAGTATACGTCGAAGAGCTCACGCGAAGGGGGAGAGGGGTCTCTGGTATTGGCATAAGCAGAGCTCGCACACTATGCTGTCAGCTCGACCGAGATGGCACCAGGTGGAAGTTGAACCAACAGAACGCTTCCAGATGATCGCGGCAGCTACCGCTCTTGTAAGCCTGGGAGAGGAACGATGGTAGGTGGCTTTTTTCAGATGAGAGGAGTAGGAAGTGTCTCGTCACGCAGACTGCAACAACAAAAGTATTATTTCCTTAGCTCTTCAGTAATACCCTCAAGCGAAAGGTTTACCAGTGTCCTTTACAAATTTCATAGTAAGGTGAAAGATACAGGTGAGAAATACCTTATTATGCTCCGTATTGCTTTTGCAAATGATACTTTACCTAAATAATGTGTTCAGCAGGATGGAGTGATTTCACATAGTCACCTTTGTATCTATGGTGCAGTTGTAGGATTGGTTTCATGGAAGATTAATATTGCATCAATCAGCCTTTCATTGGTCAGGCAGATCATCAAACTTGTCCCCTTGTGACTTCTAACAAAGACAGAATCTTCCGAAACGCACCGACTTCTCTCATCGAGCTGAAGACTTTTTCAAGAAACCATCAATTGGGATATTTTAAAAACTGTCCTTGAAACTCTTGCTCTTATTATCAATAAATGTATAAAGTAAAAAGGAAATAATTTCGATAATTTAATATAATTAAATAAAATTTCAAATATTCCGCTTTCAAAAAATTTTATTTAATCCTTCTAGCTTCAATTACTAATGATATATGTCTGGTTTTAAACAGTCATACTTTTCCTCGCCACCATGTGTCTCGTAGGCGTTTGCTTGAATTAAAGATGGCGACAAAAGTTAATGATATGAATAGGTCTTCTGATGGTTAATTTTCTGTATTAAATTTACCGGCAGGAGTTTGACAGAATCGTATCTTCCAATTTTATCGAATCAACTTAGGAGAAGGAGTTTTTTTTACCCGCGGCGAAGCGCCAGGTCAAGGCATTGCTTTTTTCTCAAAAGGAGTAAAGTTCAATTGTACCCATTTAGAGCCATGAAATGACACATATAACCATGGAACATATGGTTATTCACCCTGGAGATTTCAAATCTGCCATCGGATTGGGCGCTGGGTGGCGCCATCTAGATGCAAAAGCCTCATTTAGCCATTCAAAGGCACTTGTAAGTGATTTGAACCATGGGAGACCATCAATGCAATAACCATTTATCATCTTATCACAAAACACAGGTCATTGGAGTGACTTTCCATCTTGTTCTAACAACCTCTGATAATTTATGTACAGAAGATGTGAAAAAGCCGCTTCCGATTCAGAAAAAGAACACTATTCTTACGCCTGTATTAAATAACATTAGCCAACCCCTTTACGATCTCTTATTGCCAAACTGGGACTTTGCGAGTGATTATATTAAAGACCTTAAGTAAGTATCTCAAGGTTTATGCATCAGACTCAAGAATACACATGCAGACGGGATCAAATTTCCATTGTGGTGTACACGTCAACATGGAAATATTGAAGTTTACTCGGTTCGAAAGCCTCAATTAGCTTGTAATCGCATAATGATGAGACGAAATTAATTTGCATTAATGGAATTAAGTAAGTGAAAAGAGCAAATGAACTTGGGAGGCGAAGGGGAGAAATCAGGAACTAAAACCTGACAAATTTTCAAGGGTTTAGGTTAGGATTCCGACTACATTTCAGTTCGCCAGGATGGAAACATTGTCACATCGTCCAAAGCTTCAGCAAATCCTTATTGGAGAAAATGGGATTAATTACACTTTGTAACAAAATGTCACTTTTTATTGTTCCTCGGTTAAAAGTGTTATTTCTCAGTTGTTCGTAAATAAAGTAAATGAAAAATCTTTTTGATGCCAAAATTTTGCTTTTGAAGGTAGTGTAGTGAATTTCTAAATTTTCTCATTTGAAAAATACTGCAAGGGTATTATTAATTTTGAAAAAAAAATGAGAATATATAAAAGAGTATATGTAGGCTTTAATTTTTTCAAAGTATAGTAGAAAATTATATCTTATTCTACAAAAGCATTCGAATGTGGTAGAATAATATTTGTTTTAAGGAAAACTTCCTAAAATTCTGCTAAATTCTATAAATTTCTCATTAAATCCAGAATGTTTTGGAAGTTTTCCTTAAAACAAATATTATTCTACAAGAATGCTCGAGAACTTCGTAAGAAAAACCCCCTGGAAACTTCTAGAATATTTTGGGATATTGCTTCAGAAATATTTATACATGAATTGACGCTAGTTACCATAGTAAACACGTTAGAAGATAAATACATTAACATAGGAGCAAAAGTTTTTGATGTGGCAACATCTATAAGAATGCCTGAAATTTACAAAGCATACTTTGCATGCCATTTGGGGACCAAGACAAACTTTGGTAAGAAAATTGTGTGTTGCAAAGAGTAAAATATTAAGTTTCACAAATATTTAAGCTATATGTTTGTTTGCCATCCGAAAGAGTAATAAAGTATATAATTTTACTTTTATAGGATGGTATAGGAAAGAAAAGCCATGAAGCGTGCCATTTCCAGGATTTGGCGTGAACCGACTCACCCTTCCAAAGTCGAAGTGCCAAAATTGCACCTCTTATGATATTTCCAATCACGATCTTCCATATTGTGTTTCACCAGTATTACACATTACCACTGATCTTCTTGTACCTACATATCCAAAAAGGAATAAGACACCATCAGGAGAAAGCAATAATTCAAAAGCTGAAAAGATCAGTGAAGATTTAGACTAGTGTTAGAGATAAGGCTTTTGAGAGGAATCCATAGTATCCGAACCGGAAAGACCTCAATGACCTTATCAGAGATCTTTTCTTGTCAAAGTTAAATGCTAAGTTTTTAATTTTCAGCCCCAAAGAGTGGATTTGCTGGATGGAATTGTGCAAGTGATAAGCCAAAGGAAATGTCAAACATTTCTCAAAATTCTTGACTTATCAAGCTGGGATTTGCTACTGCAATGGTGTATTTGGTCTGTTTGATGTAATTAGAATTACATGTAATCCAGATGAATGGAGGCTCTTCGTTAACAGCACTTTAATAAGCATTGAAGCTGTACCTTTCCATAATTGGTTTCAAAATATATCCCTCCCCTTGGCTCATCAGTATATCTCAAGGAAGCCTACAACAGAGGGAACATACATCGAAACTAACCAAGCTAAAATTATCAGGGTAAGGAAGATCATTAAGTTTCCTAATGAGGTCGAGATTATTAAAGATGGGGGCGGATAGGATTTTATTAGCTCTGTTGGGTGTGTTTCATATACCCTATCTAAATGGTTAGCTTTTCTCCAAAGTCCTTTGGTGGGGACCGTTTCTAGTTCTCACATCGTTAATAATCTCGATCTCATTAGGAAGCTTAATGATCTTCCTTACCCTGATAATTTTAGCTTGGCTAGTTTCGATATATGTTCCCTCTTTACCAAAGTTCCCGTACCCGATCTCCTAAATTTCCTAGAAGAGTACCTTGTTAATGTTGTTCTCCCTATACCGGCTTCCACTAATAATAAACTTATTTCCCTCTGTATTAACAAGTGTAAATTCACCTTTGACGGGAAATACTACCGTCAAATCTTTGGAATGGCTATGGGCAATTGTTTGTCCCCGGTATTGGCCAATCTATATATGGAGTTCTTTAATCCAAAATACATCACCAGACCAACATAACCCCTATTTTATGGATGAGTTATGTTGATGACATTCTTTGTTTGTGGCCTAATGATCTTAATATCAATACTTTTCTTGAAAAAATCAACACGTTAGTCCCCTCAATTAAATTGACTTTAGAAAATGAAAAAGATAACACCATCCATTTCTTAGATATTTTGATCCACCAAACAGACCAAGGTTTTAAATATGAAATTTATAGAAAACCTACAGCCATTGACTCATACATCTATTTCTATTCCGACGACCATATTAGTATCAAAATATATGTTTTCTCTTCCATGTTTCTCCGTGCCCTGAGAATTGTTTCACCCGAATATTTGGAAAAAGAGGTTGATAGGATATATAATATAGGTTTAAATTTGTGTTACCCTTTCTACGAACTTAAAAATTGTTATAATTCTGCTAAGCGCTCATTTTATCTACCTAATCGTAACATCCCTAAATTTCATCCCAGAAATGTATTAGTTTTACCTTTTAACCAAATTTCATTAAATTACCTCGTTTACTAAAACCTTTGAAAATAAATGTTATTTTTAAATATGAAAACACTATCCATCGCCTTCTCGTAAAAAATTCCCCCCCTAAACCAGGCATCGTATATTCTATTGGTTGCAATAATTGTGAAAAATGCTATTATGGACAGACAGGTAAAGAATTGAATGTTAGAGTTAAACAGCACCAAACTAGTGTTCGTAATTTTTGTCAACAATCTGCATTATTTTTACATATCTATAGTCAGGATCATACTATTAATTGAAATAGTGCTAAACTTATTATTAAATGTACAAACTACATTTCAAGAAATATTTGGGAGTGTATCTCTATTAATACTTTCCCAAATTTTAATATTAGCTCTGGATTGTTTAGCCTAAATCCTATCATATCTAATTATATTAAATCGCAAATTAAAGTATTTAAAAAAATTGTACCTCCTAGTTAAGGTTTTGATAACCTACGTTATTCCATGAAGAGGTCTTTTAGAATAAAGACGAAAGCGCTCAGGATAGTTTTTCCATTCTCCTTGTGGGTGTTATTTATCATAATTTTGGCTCACGTGCAAGTTGTGAGTTTCTTTTCAGCTTTTTGAATATCTGGTCTCATTTGTTTGTGGAAATTTATTTTAGTTCAGGTATTAAAATTACCGGCAGAAGTAGGCAGCGATGGCATGTGGTTGTTATACCAATGAATAAACATTCACAATACAATGGACACTACCAATCACCGCCAAGCAAGGGCTGTTAGATTGCTCTATTAGATGCAATCAATTGCTTGACGTGGATGAAGAGCGTCCCCCAGTCGTGCGCATACTGTTTGAATGTGGCAACCATTGCTCTACTGACCGCATACCGTCCGAATTGTGTTTCTTTGAGAGATTACAGGCAAGAATACGTCTTCCCTTGGCGAATACCTACCCGCCAAGAATGAATACACGAATTAAGGTCGAGGGGAGGCAGAAGGCGCAATATTCCAATATAATCTTAAGGATTGTTTTTTTTTTAATTTTAAGACTTCATCTGGCGACTGCCTATTTGGGCATTAGTCGCCGTATTAAAAACTGCCTAGTACTATGCTACTTTAAAATAAGATTAAAAAACAAAACAAAAACCCCCATTAAAAATAAAAAGGAAAAAAAGCAACGAGCAGGAAGCAAGCTTCGGCGTCGTGGGGAGGTCCGCCTCCCCCTCCGGCGCAGGGACGGGCGACCTACTAAAATAACCAAAATCATCCAAAACCCTCAACTAGTCTATAAAGTCTATAAGTCCACCAGTCATTGTGCTCGAGCTCGTCCCGAGTACAAGGGACAGTCGGTAGCGACCCCACCCATCCCGGTACCGGGACAGGTAACGTGAGCAGAGATCGCCCAGACTGGAGAATTTAACAAGAATGTGCCGAACATTCTGGAAGACAACGCAGTCTTCACAGTGGGGCGCTGGCTAGCGCTCCATCAAATGACGGTGCGTCCCGCGAGTGTGTCCAATTCGGAAACGACAGAAAACAACCTGAAGCCTTCGCGGCATTGCTGGGTAGGTCCATGGGAACAGTCGCGGTGCAATGGCACGCAACTTTAAGTTTCCTTCGACCGTCTCCCATCTTCTTTTCCAAGCAGCCCGAAGAGCTGCCCGTATTCCTGCCATGTAGTGGGTGTGAGGGGAAGCAAGCTCCAGCGTCGGGGAAAAATATAATCTTAAGGAAATGAACAAAGATGACCTAAACGCATAAAAAAACTTGAATGCTCTAACGTATCAGAAATTCAGTATCTCATTGCAATTGAACTTAGTAGACGTTATAGGAATTAATTACAATACAGAGGTTTCTGGGTAGATATCATCAGAGTTTCTTGGTGGACTGTTAGAACGTGGTAGCTTTTCAAACAACCAAATGAAGAAATGCAGTGTCAATATATTCTCGAAACGGCTGTCGACGTCACTCAAAACATAAAAATAGCTAGTTTTCGGGAGTTTTGAGGTGCGTAGGGTAAAAAATTGAGAGATAGAGAGAGAGAGAGAGAGAGAGAGAGAGAGAGAGAGAGAGAGAGAGAGAGAGAGAGAGAGAGAGAGAGAGAGAGAGAGAGAGAGAGAGAGAGAGAGTGAAAAAAAAGAAGAAAAAGAGAGAGAGAGAGAAAGAGAGAGCGGGGGGGGGACGGGTGTCTTCTTTATTTCCCTCTATCTTATTCAGTATCTGCCTATTTTAATGGTCTTGTTCTTTTTATTAGTCTTGTTCTTTGTAGTGCCAAACTGTCTAAATGAAAGAAGTTATTGCATTTATAAAATAAAAGTTTCAAGGACCAATCACCGTCATGGATTCCATATTCATTGTCTTCGAAAAAATCAATAGAAAAAGAGAGTGAGAGACAGAGAATAGAGAGAAAGAGAAAGAAAATGTAAATAAAGAGAGAGGGAGGGAGGGAAGAGAGAGAGAGAAAGAGCGAGAGAGAGGGAAATACGTTTAGTTATTTTTGTGTAGAACGTTAAGATAAGTTAATTCCTCCACTCATCCATTCAAGTCGGGCACCCCGATTCTTTTTTTCTTTTTCTTTTTTAAGGGGCTATCTGGCGACTGCCCACTTGGGCATAAGTCGCCGCAAACAAACAGCCGAGTTCTAGGCTACATTAAATAAAAATTGAAAACGAAACAACAATAAAAAGAGATTACAATTAGGAAGCAAGCTCCGGCGTCGGGGGGGAAGTCCCCACCAACCCGTCGTAGGAGCGTGCGACCTAGAAAGAAAACAATAACAAAAACGACAACAACAACAACAACAACAACAACAACAACAAAACCTAGTTAAATAAAAGGGAGAAGGCCGGCCTCCCCGAAAAAGTCTCAGTCCACCAGTCAATGTGCACGCACTCGTCCCGAGTACAAGGGACAGGCGGTAGTGACCCCGACCATCCAGGTACCAGGACATGTAACGCAGTCATGACAATAGGGCGCAGGCGAGCGCTCCATCAAATAGCGATTCGTCACACGAGTGTGCCGATTCAGAGACCACATAAAGCGACCTGAAGCCGTCGCGGCATTGGGGGATAGGTCCATGGGAACAGTCGCGGCGCAATGGCACGCAACTTTAAGTTCCCTTCGACCCTGTTTCATCTTTTTTGCTAAGCAGTCCGAAAAGCTGCCCGTATTCCTGCCATGTAGTTGGTGTGAGGAAGAGCGAAACGCTGGTCCGGTCGCAGAGTCATTGCAGAATCTTTGGCGCACTCAACGGCGCGCTTATTTCCCGCAATTCCTACATGTCCAGGAACCCAGCAGAAGATAATCTCAACATCCGTCCGGCTCGCCAAAACCGTGGCGTCACGGATATCGCGAACCAGGGGATGCGGAGATTCCAATGCCCCGAGAGCACTCAGGGCGCTTTGTGAGTCGCTATAGATCACAATCCGGTCTCCAAACCGGGCACGTCGCGTGAGCTCCCTTACCGAGTGGTGTATTGCCACCAGTTTGGCCGTGAAGACAGACGCAGCGCATGGCGGCACCCCAGTGACTTCAAACAGAGGGGATACGTCGTGGAATCCGACCCCCTCTTCGGACTTGGAGCCATCCGTATACACTGGCACGGTTCCAGGGTGACATGAGGTGTGCTCCAAAAAGGTCGAATGCAATACTCCCAGCGCTGTACAAGCTTTGGGAGCAGAGGCGTGGCGACAAATGGCCAAATGTGGTACCCTCCAGGGAGGCGCCTGGGCAGAACAAGAAGTGATACCGGCGCGAAAGCTATACAAAGCTCAGAAAGGAGTTTCCTGGCCCTAAACCCTAAGGGCTTAGGGTATGACTGGAGTCTCTCGGCGGCATAGGCACCGTCGAGATCAGCTGCAGAAGCAGTGAGAGCTATTGGCGACGAGGGAGGCGTCGGGTTGCGCGTACAGGCAGTGATGCACAGCACGTGGGGTAGAGCGAGTGGCATCTCTCCAGCATTGACCAACAGGCTCTCAATGGGGGAAGTGCGGAATGCGCCGGTCGCAAGGCGAAGACCGGTGTAGTGGATCGAGTCCACCTTCCGCAATAAACGCTCGGCTGCGAATGCAAAAAACTAGCATCCGTAGTAAAGCTTCGAACGAACAAAGGATCGATATAAAAGTAGGGCAGTAGCCCTATCAGCGTCCCAAGCGCTGAACGTCACGAAGCGGAGAATATCCATGGCGCGGGTACAAGAGAACCTAAGGCTGCGAATATGAGCCTCCCAGGTGAGGCGACTGTCGAATACTAGACCAAGGAAACGGTGCGATTCAACATCATCCCGGCGCACCCCATTAAGGAAAAAATCTGGTTCGGGGTGGATTTGTTGATGGCGGCAGAAGTGCACCACCTTAGTCTTGGCCAAAGAAAACCAAAACTTGTGCGCTTCGGCATAGCAGGAGACGCGGTTCAATGCCTGTTTGATTCGACGCTTCAGATTATCATCTCGGCCGCGCCAAAAGAGATTGAAAGGTCGTCCACGTAGAGCATAGCGAGAACATCTTCCGGCAGCACACAGGTGATGTCGTTGATGCTCAGGGCAAAGAGTGACACTGAGGACACTTCCCTGGGGTCACGTTCTTCCTGCTCCTTTGTACCAGAGAGGGCTCCCCCCACCCGTACGCGGAATCTAGCATCGTGTGGAGAGTCTCCATGATACCGTATCGCCATGCGGTATCATAGGCCTTCTCCAGATCGAAAAACACCGTGGCGTAGTGCTGTCTACGAAGGAAGGCTTCACAAACGGCATTTTCCAGTTGGAGCAGAGCATCCGACGTGGAGTGGAACTTGCGGAAGGTGCACTGTGCAGGAGACAGATCACCTCCACTGTCCAGGAAAAAGGCTATTTTAACACTTACCAATTTCTCAATCAACTTGCACACGCAAGAGGTTAGAGAGATCGGGCGGAAACCGGTCGGGGTAGTGTCATCTCTCCCCGGTTTGAGAAAGGCGAGCACAGTAGTGATTCACCAGGAATCTGGGAGGAGACCGTCCACCCAGATCCTGTTGAACAAATCTAACAGAAAGGCCATGCCTTGCTCACCCAGGTGTCGAAGCATGGCGTCCTGGACATCGTCCGGACCATGGGCGGTGTTCGCGCACAAAGCAAGAGCGGAGCGCAACTCACTCACAGTAAACCTGTCGTTGAAGGGTTCTCCGCATCTGGCGGTAAAGTCCGGCCGGCGGCCTTCCGCGACATCACGACGTGCATTGAATGCTGGCGGAGCAGCATCTAGGCTAGAGAATGCGGAGAAAGCGGTTGCGAATGATTTCGCCACGGCACGGGGTCCGAGATTGCGGTCCCATTCTCCTGGAGAACGGTAGGGGGATCCTACGAGAACTTGCCCAGAATCCTTTTGACTCGCTTCCACACCTCTGCTAAAGGAGTCTTCCCGTTAAGTGAAGACACGTATGCCCGCCAAGAATAGCGGCAGGCGTGCTTCAAAATATATCGGAACCTAGCCCTAGCCCGACGAGCTTCACCGACAGAGAATCGTTCGGGCGGCGCTTATAGCGCATGTAGGAATAACACTTCTATTTCAGAGCCGCTCACACTCGGCTGACCACCATGAGAGTGGTGGGCCAGCAAAACAGCCAGACGGTCTGGGAATAGTAGTCAGGCCCACGGCGATGAGGTTGCCGGAGAAGAACTCAACGGCCTCATCTACCGACCTAAACTCCTCGACTAAAATAGGAAATTCAGTCATTTCCTGAAATACAGGTCACCCCGCCCACGCCAAGCACCACCGAGGTGGTCTCTCAGGCGGCAGTTGCCCTGAAAAATGATATTTAAATGGGAAAGTGATCACTACCTTGGAGGGCATCGACCACCCCCCAATCAAAATCAGGCTGTGCATCCGAAGAGCACAAAGATAGGTCAAGGCAAGAAAATGAAGCGGTTCTCGGACAGTGATGCGTAAACTCATCCACGTTTAGGACACCTATCTCAAGCTCTTCGATCAGATCGGCAAGGACTTGTCCCCTGGGAATTATGGAGTAATCTCCCCAGAGAGGATGCCTGCCGTTCAGATCTCCAAGCAAGAGATAGGGCCTCGGCAACCGTGCCACGACGCGGCGGAAGTCCCCCGCGTCGAGGTCAGCTGACCGTGGAATGTACGCAGAAATCAGAGTATACCTCCTATCCAGGTGCAGCTGCACAGCCACTGCCTGGAAGGAGGTATCTAAAGAAAAAGGAAGAAAGGAGACATCATGCCGGGAGTAAACCGCGCATCCCCCAGCCCGGTCATCCCGTGGTGGTGGGTTCGCAAGACTCTTATACCCCCGGGAGGGTGGGAAGGGTGCACGCGCCTAGCATGGTCTCCTGCAGAAAAATAGCTAACGGGGAGAGACGAGCCTCCGCAGCTCCTCCCAGTTGGCCTGGATCCACGGCAATTCCATTGAAGAAATATGCCCTCCAGGCCTAGCCCGGAGACGCCGGGGCCCTCCTCGAACAGAAAACCCTCACGGGAATGGCCGTACGCTTCCTGGAGGCAGAACCCCGGGCGCTGTTGGCCGGACAAGGCGCTGTCGCCTTCCGAGGACTTATTGGGGAGGTTCAGCTCGCCATGCGGTCTTTTTCTCCCTCCGCTTCGAAACCTTAGCCGGGCGTTGCGGCTTCGGAGGTGGGGAGCCCTCTTTTCGAGGAACCACCGTCTCAGGGCCACTCAGCCCACCAATAGGCGTGGGCGAAGGAGCAGAAGCTCCTTTCTTGCTGTCCTTCTTTCGGGGGACAGCTTTAGGAACCCCAGAAGATGGCCTGGCGACTAACTTCAACTTCAGGGGTGTATTCTCCTGTGAGTTTAACGACTCGCTGGAGGCGCGTGGTCGTTTCGCCTTACGGAAAACGGTCACGCTGGGGTAAGAGGGGGGAGCCCTACTTTTAGCTGGGGCTGTGTGTGAGCCCTTTTTGCCACCAGCCTTACCAGGGGAGCGCCCGGGTTGAGTAGAGCCTGCAGAAGGGCTCCGAATGGGCGCGGAAACAACCGTGCTCGTTGGCCTGGATGGGCCAGGAGCAGAGGGTGCCTTTCCAATTATTGAGGCATAAGACGTCCCAGGCAGATCCTGGAGCGCCAGGACCAAGTCTTCAGCCTCGCGGAATGAGAGTCGAACCTTGGCCTGAACGGCCAGGCTTTCTTTCTCAAGGAGATATGCACCACATTGCTTCGAAGAAACGGGGTGTGGCTCTCTGCAATTCAAACACGTGGCCACACACGATTTAGACTTATCGTTTGTGGCCTTGAAGCAATTTACACAGATTTCGGGTGAACGCGAATTTGCACGTCTACATGAGAGATTCGTATGGCCAAAGCGGTGACAGTAATAGCATCACCGCTGCAGTGGCACGAATGCCTTCACGCGGTAACGGTACCAACCGGCACGCACCGACTCAGGGAGCTTGTCATAGTCGAACGTGACGAAGAGTGTAGGGGTGGGTCTCGAGGCCCCTCCCTGTTTTCTCATCACACGTTCGACCTTGATCGCCCCATGGTTGGCCAGCTCTAAGGTGATGTCCTCTATGGAGTAGTCAACGAGTTCCCTCGCATAAACTACTCCTTTCACAAAGTTAATGGTAGAGTGGGTCGTCACACTCACCGGGGTGGCATGAAGTGTCTGAAGAGCACTTATCTTGGCCGCCTCGGCGGGATTCGCCGCATTCGCCAGAAGGCTCCCGTCCGAGAAACGGGTTACCTTCGGCTCTCTACCAATTGAACTAGCTAATGCTCTCCTCTGATGGATCATGTTGCCCTTGGCCAACATGCTGCCATCAGTGGAGCGGATAATGAGAAAGCGTTTGAAGCCAACGGGATTGAAAACACCAGTTAACCTCTGAATGAAAGGCCCCGACCTTATTGAGGCTCCGCCCGGCGCTCTTTTCGTTTTAGTCATCACTTGGGGCTCTGGACCCGGGGGAGCAGAGAGGCCAGATGTGCCGATTTTGGCTTAGTCGTTTGCCAAAGTGGCAGCAAATCCATCCGTCCCCGCAGCCCCCGCGGATGGAAAGGAGCCCAGAGTCTTTTTATTCTTTTTATTTTTTTGGAGAGGCGGGCGGGGAATGAACCCGCTTCTCGCCTCCGCCGGTAGGAACCCCTTGGCCAGAAGGACAGGCCTCAGCCAGGTACTTCTCCGAAAGGTTGAAGGTCCTGGTGGTCGCAGGGGCACTGGTAGGAGGAGATCCTTTCCCTCTTTGTACTGCTTCGGAAACCCCAGCCATTTGAGGAGGACCTTGCATAGGGGCGGATTCGCGTTCGGTGCTTGGCGCCGAGCCCGGATTCCCCCCCCCCATGTAAAGCCCTACCGTCTGAGGCTGGGTTGCCTTAAGGACCATGTCTATCTCAGTGGGGAGGGGGGGGGCTCCAGTTGGCTATTCCCCCCCCCCAGGACATCGCAGGTCCCATTTGCATCATTGTCTACCGAGCCGCTTCAATGGGGAGCGGTCGGCTATGGGCTCCCTGCTTGCTTTCTTGTCAGTCCCCTGGGAAAGAAAAGGAAGGGCTGCCGCTGGAAGCAGGGAGGTGCCCGAAGCCACCTCCAGAGAAGGAAGTGAGGGGGAGTCCCCTACACCCGTAGGCGTAAGCCTTCTCTCCGGTTAAAGAAATATGGAAGGTCCCCTGTGCAAGCACAGGGAAAGACCTTCATTTTTTTCTATGGAGCTTCCCGAAAGCGTCTCCGTCGATGGAACAGGGAAAGTTGAGGGTTGTTTTTTTTTAATTTGTTCATAATTTGGCATTATACGCTGTATTTTCTACGGGAAGCAATAGCTCATCACCCCTCGCAGTAGCCCGCACTGCAAGGGGTGCGTACAGGCCTGGCAGAGCCAGGTGCCGCCATTCAGGACCATCCCTCCCGCCTGGTGGCCTGGCAGTCCATTGGCATTGCGGCTTCACCTTAGACACGGCGTAAAATTGATAGTGTGTGGAGAGGAAAGGAAAAGGGATGTGAGGAAGGTATGGGTGGGGATGAAGCAGGTTGTTAAAAAAAACCATCCCGGATCGGAGCGCCCCTTACCGGGCGCACCCCGATTAGATAATGAAATTCACATATAGATCAGAGTGACAGTACCTAGTCAGTACGAGGGTACCAGCGCCGGTCATCCGTAGAGGTGGGGGTGGATTACAGAGAGATGTAAAGTGCTTTTCCCGCTACCGGAAAACATGGGAACCCTTCGGGGACTAAGTAAAAACCACCTTTTCCACACTGAGGAAATATAGATATGAAAACGGCTCCAACGCCTCGGGGGAGTGATGTGTTGTGTGCCAAGGAAGAGGGGATGGAAGAGACAGTGGTGTTGTGCCTGCGTTAGACTCTCGCTCCGATTATTAGTCGCAAACTCCCAACAAGCGCAGAATTTCTCGGTGGGACTCGAACCTGTTATCTGCTTGGCCAAGGGAGATCACCATGCTCAAGTTGCCGTGATTAAACACAGGCTTATCAATGGATCCTTTGACCTCGAATTTAAAGAGAAAACCAACGAGGGAATCACCAGCAGAAAGTTTGTAAGGTCTTTTACGAATGGGGGTAGGAAGAAGATGTCAAAATGAACGGAATACATACTCTTATATAAAGCGCAGATCCATCTGCAGTTATTGGGGCCGGAAGGGCAAACTGCGGCTATCGGAGGCGGGATGGCGCACAATCCCCCAGATGTTGATCAGAGCAAGGTAAACCCTGCCATGGAGGAATCCCTTTTTAGGGCTTAATACCCAAAGTATTTAACCAATACGTCTTACTAGTTCTACCATACCGAAGTGAAACATGCACAATGAACGAGGGAAAGAGCGGGCAACTCAAAGAGACAGAAGGACACAGGGTCATGTTAGGGATAACCGGCAGGGACGCTCAGGAACGGCCAGGGAAATACTTAGATAGGAACTGATGAGATACAAATAAATAAAACCACTGAACTCGAAATGGGATTAATAAATGGCCACCATAAACGACAATGTGGGAAAGAAATCCTAAACGGGATAAAGAGACACCAAAAAGGCATCTATAAATAAAGATATCAAGAAGATATCTAAAAATAGAGATAGCCACAAGACATCTATAAATAGAGAGACCCATAAGACATCTATAAATAGAGAGACCCAGAAGACATCTATAAAGAGAGACCAAGAAGACATTTATAAATAGAGAGAACCAGAAGACATCTATAAAGAGAGACCAAGAAGACATTTATAAATAGAGAGAACCAGGAGCCATCTAAATTAGAGACACATAAGACATCTATAATTAGAGAGACCGAAACGAGATTTTTAAATATAGATAACCAGAAGATATCTATAAATATAGAGAACCTGAAAACATTATAAATAGAAAGACCCAGAGGACATCTACATATAACGAGAGAGAGAGAGAGAGAGAGAAAGAGAGACCGAGAAAGCAAGTATAAAGAGAGACAGAAGGCAACTTGGTCGCATTTACGAAGAATAAATTCACTCAATGGAGTTCTCTGGAGCCGAGTGGCTACAGTGTTAGATCATGCCCATTGGGCAGATAGAGTGATATTGACCCTATTAGGGGTACGTAACCCAACACCACTGTCACTTCCCTTCCCGCGTTCACAACACATCATATCCAATCTGTATTCACCTTGACGCAGAACGGGGTTGGCTTTTCCCGGATCACGAAGGGTTCACCATCGCTGGTTGATGACAAAACACACCATATAACCCGCTCCCCTCCCCCACCTAAAAAAGAGGCTCTAACCATGGTAATTTTGGATTCACTAGTGATGGTCATTTTGATCTTTATGTGCATTTCATTATTACTTCGGGGTGTCTCGTCTATGAAGTAGAGGACGAATGGAAGAAAGAGAGGTGAAGAAGTAAACCAAACCCGAAGATATTTTCACATTTTAGCGAAGGAAGCGACGATGTAGCTTAAAGTTTTGTGTTATTAAATTAATTACAAATGATTTTATTACAGAACTCTAGCAGAAGTACTTGCACAAGTGCTAGTACAAATAGTAGTACAAGTCCTAAAAACGTAAAATATTTAACCAAGTGTCTTGCCATTTCTAATATACAAACTTGAAACTTCGACACCTTATTTTTTCCTCTTAAGATCTTGTCTGGCGGTCGCCGAGAAAAGACCATTGAAAAGAGAATAAAATTAATATAAAAAAACAAAAGAACAAACAATTGTATCATGAAAATAACGTCAAAGACATCTACGATAAAAACGAATAAAGGGATGCTAGGGTGCTCTAGGAGAAGCCAGCCTGACCTTGGGGCTCAAGTATACAAGGTCTGCTGACTAAAGTCGCGTGCTCTCACTTATTTTGATTTATGACCTTACGACCTTCAAAACTCTCAATAATTCCCGGACTAACTTTGGGAGGACATTGACAACTTTATCATTCGAAAGAGAATGTGAAACAATATAAGGGTTTCAAATTTCGTTAGAATCGGCTAAATATGATATTACCAAAACAAACAAAAAAAAGCAAAACGGGGACCGACCGACATAGTGAGATGTAGAGTCGGACGCGACTAAAATCAACAAAATATGAATCCCAATAGAATAGAGGAGATCCTCCTTTCTAGAAGACTCAATAAATCAACAATCGGGAGAAAAGAGCCCGGCGCAAACAGTAGGGACAAGCGGTAGTTACCCCACTCCCGGTACTGGGACAAGTACCGAGACCGAAGTTCTTTCCGACTAAGACATTTGACCAAAATGTGCCGGACACACTGGAAGACCAAGGTGATCTTCGCTGAGAGGGGCCTTAATTAAATGGGGCTCCGTCTCGAGAGTGTGTCCAAGTCGGAGATGACAGAAAATGACATGATACCCTCTAGATATTAGGGAATAAGTCCACGGGAAAAGTCGGGTCGCAATAACACCGAATTTTAAATTCCCTTTCGCCGTCTCGCAGCTTCTTTACCAGACATCATGAAGAGTTGACCTGATTCCTGCCATGGACAGAGCAAAGTGACGGGTTAGTTATCCATTCTGTGCAGAGAGCCTCGGGCTCCAGAAACTGAAGACACTACAGAGATACAAGGACCATTTGAGGAATAAACCGCAGGGGACATATAAACTAATAATACGTTTAATGAAATAAGATTAGATAATTTGGTTGGCTATGAATTTGATTGCAATTTTGTCGAAATTGTTTATACAAGTGCGTTTTTAAACCATTAGGCAACAGCAGAACGCTGATCTGGCAAGGATCGGGACTATGATGACGATGACAGAATAAGTGAAAGTAATATTATTGCTGCCAATCAATAATGGTATAGTTTTTCGAATTACATAACGATGGTAATAACATTAATAATAAAAATAATACTAAAATACCAGTATTGGATTAGGTATCAATAAAATTCGTTAATATAACATAAGCCTTATCAGCTGATCTGGCAATACGAGTAATGAAAGAACAGCGAAGTAATTGGATGTAAAATAACAATAGTATGTTCGTCGAAACAGTTTGGTTAAGTACAAGATGTTTTTAGAGACATTTAAAAGCATTAAAGGAATAAGGTTGTTTTAAAAGATGATGGGAAATTATCTCAAATACAAACAGACCAATATATCAAGGAATCTTGAGATGTAGATTTAATAAATTTAGGAAGGTTAAGATTTCGAGCTGATGAAAAGCGGGTTGCGTAAGCATTTTGGGGAAGGAGGGCAATAAATCGTTGTTTAAGAAAGGGATAAGTAAAGGTATTAAAAATTTTCACGATTACAAATGAAAAAGTAGGGATATAATTATGGGAAGGAAAAAGTTTTAGAATATCTGGCATTACTTCAGTATTAGTAGAAGAAAAGGCAAAGAAGGAATTGATGTGTCTCGCGGAAATGTAGGTCATTGGGAGATATTGATTGACGGGATGCAGTTCTCTAGTTTGGTAGCAATGGTATTAAAGTAAGAGGTTAATTATTTGCCAATGTATGGAAGATTATAGTGAGATTTTCCATTGTAGTTATGCTCAGAAATAGAGCGGATTTGAATTTATGATGAAAATAATTTATTTTGGCCAGGCGTAAAATGGAAGTTATTAATATTTTGTAACTAATTTAGGAAGTGTGGAATGTATATGTATAGAAATGATTAGAAAAATATTGTACTGCAGTATTAAAGTTATTGAACTGATTTAAGGAGAGAGTTGCACTAAGCAGCGAGTGCCTTACGCAGGTTATAGAGGTTTGTTTGACTGAAGTCGTGAAATGATATGTGGACAAAGAGAATTGTTTTATTTTGTAAAGGGAAGATGACGAAAATTGACATGTGGTCAGTAATACCGACTGCAATTATTCCAGAAAAACTGTTGGATTATGAAAAAATGACAATTTTAAATTGTAATTTAATGAACACAATAAATTTTCCTACGCGTCTAAATATAAAGTAAACAAAACTTATTTCATTAAATTTCTAAATGATGAAAAATGCATCGAAATATATTCATCTCAATGTGGCAGAAAGAAAATCAGAAAAATCACTTTTATTTATAATCCCAGCATCACTGCATCGTGTGACCTTTCAAAGTCGCAAACACTTACCAAAACTTTGCATCGTTAGTTAACCAAATTTTTTATTTTCCATTTAATATTCTTTAAAATAAAATAGAAAGTTTGTGTAACAAAGAATATTTGTTACACAAATGTAAAAAAATATTATTTGCATTGTTTTGTAATCCCTGCTAAACACACATCCATAGCTCCCTGCCACGAACTTCTGCCATGAACCACTGTCATAAATCTCTTATCTTGAACCTCTTATGAACAAATGTTATGAACCTCTTATAGACCACTATTTTGAGCCTATATTATAAAATTCTGATATGAACCCATGCCAGATGAACACTTACCATAACAACCACGGCAATGAACATCTTCCATGATTCTTTGCCACAAACCTCTGTAATGAGCCTCTGCGGTGAATTTCTGCAATAGATTTCTGCAATGGATCTGTGCCATGAAGCCGCGTTATGCAATAAACGTCTTCCACGATCCTCTATTATGAATCTATGTCACGAATCTTTGTCTTCACGCATGTTGCTAATAGCAACCGTGAATTCTCGCTTAACCTCGTTTCGAACACCCCCACCATACGGTGCCCTCAAAAGAGGTGCGAGTTGGTCTAAATTCTCCTGATATGTCTCTTAGTTGAACGAACAAACACATGTTCAACAACTAATTTTGAACGGGTTTTTGAATGGACAGAAAAGAATGAACTGAAAACAATAAATATAGGAAAAAGTGAAATAGAAAACCAAAATAGCTCATTGATTCTCGAATATCAATAGAAATACAATTGCTTGGATAAAGTATTACTTAAATTTTAATTTTGGAATGAGATGTATAAGTTATTATAAAGAGAAGTTATATGTGTAGGATTTATGGAGCAACCTCGCAACCAGTGGAAGATCGCGAATCTATGCAAAATCAAATTATTTTATCTCAAAATTAAGATATATATATATATATATATATATATATATATATATATATATATATATATATATATATATATATATATATATATATATCACAAAATAATTTATAAAATAATTTATATATAAGAGTGATCAATTTGAAGAAGAAATAATTTATGAGAAATATAAAAAAAAAATGAGAAAAAGAAAGATGAATGGGTTCAGAATATGAAAAAGAAGATGATGAAGAGTTTAGAAGATAAAAAAAAAGAACTATTAGTTCAGAAGATGAAAAAGGAGGAAAAGAAGAAGTTCAGAAGATTAATTAGAAAACGTCGTTGAGAAGATTAAGAAGAAGTTCAGAAGATGATGAAGAAGAAGGCATTTAGAAAATGAAATAGAAGAAGAGGTAGTTCAGAAGATGGAAAAGAAGAAGGAGAAGAACTTCTGACGATAAAAAAGAAGTTCAAAATATGAAGAAAAAGAAGCCGTTCAGAAGATGAAAAAGAAGAATAAGTAGTTTAGAAGACGAAAAAGGAGAAGAAATTCGTGGCAGTTCATAGAAGTGGAAGCACTACAGAAACAACTGCATGATAACAAACACCCTCGTGAAGGAGAAGATACTTTTTTTAATTTAAAACCAAACAAAACGAGGCATCTCACGCAGAAAGTTTGTATGAGAGAGCTGTGAAAGAAGTGGCGGGGAACGAAAATATATCTAGAAAGATATATAGTCGTTGATGCCCCTTCTGACGTCCGCTTACCCGAGCACAGCCATCGAGGACAGAAGAATACCCATCTGTATATATCGTTGAATGACCAGACTCTCTCTTTCTCTCTCTCTATATATATACGTAGGTACTTTGGGGGCTTTGGGCCGAAGTTGGTTGAAGACTGTTAGTGAATGGGGAAATTGTTATGAGTCCAGTGGGGATGGTTAATTACTAACTTTGCGGGGTCCTTTTTAAAACAAATATTTTAGAGTGCAAGTTGGCCAAAGATTAACAGGTAGCTGGTACGCGTTGGGATTGCAAAAGAAAGACAATAATGAAAATGTATCTTTACTAACAACAAAATAATATTTAAATATACGCAAATATTCGTGTAGGGAAATCGATATCACACCCTCACAACTGAGGCTCTGTTCCTTAACCACAACGTCCTGGCATTTTGGCGGCATAATCCTATTACTTAGCTCACCCTTCTCTCCCCTCGCCTCGAGGATAACCATAAAGGCCGCACAAAACCACATAATGCGCTAATCATTCGGTGCGTGCGACGGATGGCGTTAAGTACGTTGTCTTGGTAAAATGATTTCACCAACGGGACGGGGAAAGTATATTTCTTCCACTCTTCGGGTTAATCTGGGAATAATTCGCACGGTTAAACCGGCAATATTTCCCTTAGAGTTGATATTTAATTTGACTTCATAAACGAAATTAGAGGTGCGTCGACCTAAAGCCAGTAGGTGCCCTTTAGGGCTAGGTGAAAGACACCGAGAAAAACCATTAGAGGAGGAGACTTAAGGTCGCCGTCCTCATCTCCCCCCTCCTTCCCCTACCCCCAGTGGGGTGGCGAAGTATATAATCCAATAACTGCAGAAGAACAAGGAAGTTCGAGAGAGTCATCGAGACAGCGAAGTCCAGCATAAGTGCCCGGCAAAGCAACGAAAGGGACATAGAAGAAGCTCATCCTGAACCAGTTCCTGGTGGTCACACCGAAAATTAAGCATCTTATCTCAGAAAGATCGAGTTTGCGATCGAGACAACGAAGTCTGACGAGTGCCCGGCAACCCTACGAAAGAAACACAGAAGAAGCTCATGCTGAGCCAGTTACTGGTGGTCACACCGAATTTTAAGTTAACTTACTTTTAGAAACAAGCTTAACTATCTCTCGTCCGAGAACCCCCTATCATGTTGTACCCCCAAACACAGAAATAGTCCTCGCCATTGAAGAATACCTCAAAGTGAACTCCCTCAAGCAACCCCCTTCGTCAAATGATACCCTCGTTTGCTCATCGCTTGTCAGTGCGAATTATTCCCAGATTAACCCGAAGAGTAGAAGAAGCATACTTTCCCCGTCCCGTTGGTGAAATCATTTTACCAAGACAACGTACTTAACGCCATCCGTCGCACGCACCGAATTCCTCAATGGCTTTAAAGCTATCCTCCGTCAGACAACATCTGGAACGGCAGTCCATGCGCCTGCCCGAAAACATCATTCTTGAGGAGACATAAAAATTGAGGCCAAGGTTAGTCTCAAACCCGATTTCCGTGTGTGTTTTTTTAAAGGTAAATGAATTCCATCATCTCTTTTTTTGGAAAGGTCAATTAGCGTTCAATATTAAAGTGAGCTTTGGGTCAACCATTACTATATATTCAATTGCGTAATTTAGTAAGCCTCACTTAAACTTGTTTAATTTAACTGTGTAGTTTGTTTGTTAGATTTCGATTTTTGTTCATGTTGCAATTAAAGTTCTATTTTTCTTAGAAGCCTTTAATTAAATTCTCGAAACTCTGAGCAGGGCACTAGAAACCTTCAAAGAATAAAAATAACGTAATAATAATAATAAATAAATATAGCACTCTTAGCGAGAAAACTTAATCACCGAGTTTTGAAGTACGTACCAAACCTATACGTACCTACACCATCACTCGGTCCTTGTTATACCACGACAATTGGGTTTAAAGGGAATGGTCACACAGACGGAGTTAAATGTCTACGCGGGATACAGGTGGGTTAGTTAGGGGATTAAGGATGTCGGATTCAGGTCGGTGATTTAAAGGGGGATTTTAAACCGGGTAGCACACACAAGAATGGATCGATTGGGTAAGCCAGGTTCTAGATCAAATTGCAGGCGGCAACGGTTATAGTTGCTTACGTGCTCATCGCAGAAAAGGGGCCAGTTGGGATAATATGACTGCGAAGAGGGAAGTCGGGTTACCTCTCGCTTTAGATGAGGGAGCACTCGTAGATGGGTAAGCCAGGTTCTAGATCAAATTGCAGGCGGCAACGGTTACAGTTGCTTACGTGCTCATCGCAGAAAAGGGGCCAGTTGGGATACTATGACTGCGAAGAGGGAAGTCGGGTTACCTCTCGCTTCAGATGAGGGAGCACTCGTAGATGGGAATCCTCGTCAGATATTCGCCGATTGACTATGGCAGAGTTTACGGATGTCGATTTAGCCTTCGTCCTTGAATCGAAATCGTCGATGGGGGCAGGCGAGAGTCCTTCAGCTCGTGCGCCGCAGTAAGTGGGAAGTCTATTAGTGCTGTTTACTAAACTGAGTCGAGGATTATATAGACGCCTGGTGAGGTGGCTTTTGGTGGCTTTGGCGGCCGCCTCCACACGCACATGGAAACTTGGGGAAAAGTCGGCGATTCTTTTGGAGGAGGAGGGGAGTGGAAGGGTGGGGGGGTTGTGATAACGTTGGCGTGGAATATTTAACGGACTTCGATCTTATGACGGAAGGCAGGAATGTTGGCTGAAAGGTGGCCGTGGGAGACGATGAAATCGGTCCCTAAGCAAATACAGCTGGGGCGTGATAACGGCGTAGGCTGCATCCTCACCCTGGCTCAGTCATGCTTTCAAGGCTCCATGCGGTGATCTCAGGACCACGTGGGTACATAAGGACACGTGGTCGCCCTTAGACCTTATTCGGCTACAGTAGGCATTGGGGAATGGAGAATACGCAACCTTGTAGATCTCAGCAGAGTGAGGAAAACATGCTCAAAATCACTTTAAGGCTAGCTAGTAGAAGAGATAAAAAGTAAAGGTAAAGAAAGAGGAAGATGGATTTTCTCTCTTATTTAATTTTCGCCTTAATATAAATTCCCTCGTTAGTCGCAAATAGTTTCGGTTCTCTCCTCACTTGTATTATAATGCCAGCCTCTCCAGTATGCCAAGGCCATAGCACCAATAAGCCTTAACCTAAGTTACGTCATGTAATTCTTGACGCCTCCTCCAAATCTCCTTTAGATTCAGAACAGCCACTTGTATTCTGAGGCCTACCTTTGGAAGTCCAATATTTATTGACATTTCCTTTTGTTAATGGGAAAAAAAGAAGCTCCAACTCCACTCTTGGCCGATGAAATTAAAAATAATTTGCGGTTTATATATTTTTTCATAGCTATTTTATGGTTTCGAGGGATAAAGACATTCTGTTCGTCCTTTCATTTTTTTGAGGATGGCGTGTTTGAGATTGGTTCCAGGTCCTTGTCTTTCGTGAATAAAGGATAACGTCATCGATCCTATCTATTTTGCCGTATCGATAATGTTTGAGCATTAGCACTGCGTTTTTAATACACATTTCACCTCCCAATTACCATAGGAGACTCGAGAAATCTGTATTTTTATCTCTCGTCTTTATTTGAATGGCCTAAATATGATTGATCCTTCTTTAGCGTATTGGGTTGTTTCGGTAAGGCTTTTCGTTTATGTTTGACCTGATTAGGTGGACCAACAGACCGAACTCGTGTATTTATCTATATCTATATCTATATCTCCATAACTATAATTTAAGATGGGGATTTTTTTGAAATTTATAAATGTTTATTTTGCTTAGTTGACAAATAACTTTGGGTGTTTTGGAAATTCAAAGGATTGAAAAAAAGTCACAAAAAGTGAAAAAGTTTGTCTTAACCAGTAAAGGTTGACCAGTAAAAGTTTTTTGTAAGCCAACCTTTACTGGTCAAGGCCAAAACTTTCAGTTTTTGTGACTTTTATTTCAAAATAAGTCCCATCAAAACACTAATATTCCGGGCTTTTAATAATTGTTCATCCTTCTCCGAATTTCACCAAGAAGTCGTATTTCTGACTAATTATTTCAAACAAAACGGCTTTTCTGTGTCTCGGACAGAAAAAATTACGGCCAAAATTTTTAACAATATTTACCATCCCAAATTTAAATTCCTTCTGTTTGCAAAGATATCCATTACATAATCTTTCCGGATCTGGGTTTTTTAAATAAAAAAATTTAAAAAGAAATTACATCTCTATTAAATAAATTATTTTTTCATACCAATTTTAAGTTAATTTTCATAAATAGACACCACATAGGATTATACTTCAATTGTAAGGACAGAATCCCGCCTGAAGCGAAGTGCTCCGTTATTTACGAGTTTACTTGCCCCATTGTAAACTGGGGAGATACATAGGTAGTACGGTGCGCTTGCTGAGGGCGAGGTTCTGTTCACATTTGGGTGTTAGCCACAGGACAGGAAAGGTTCTCTCTACGAAAGAATTCTCACTTGTTAGGCTTCACTCTGTTAATTGTAAAACCGAAATCACAACGGACGGTTTTAAAATCTTGAAAATCACCCCTGATCCCATATCACTAAGGATTCTTGAATCCATGTATATTAATACCTTTCTCCTTCCTTAAATTCCGATTCTTCTTCTCACCCACTACTTCTGCTAAAAAAAAAACTATTACCGACCTCGTAACCTTCTCTTTCTTCCTACGCTCCTCGCTCTTTCTCTCCAGTTATCCTCTAACGGCTGATTGTTTAAGGTTGGTTTATCCCGATGTGTTTCCTGTGTTTCCTCAATCGGATTCGGGTTCGGTGCTTGGCACCAAGCCGGATTCTCCCACATGAAAGGCCCTACCGTCTGAGCCTGGGTTGCCTCAAGGACCATGTCTATCTCAGGAGGGGCTTCCAGTTGACCATTTCCCCCAGGACATCTGAGGTCCCGTTTGCATCATTGTCTCTAGTCAGGTGTGGAGAGGCACAGGCCTTGACCCCGGCAAGGTTTAATATTCTTGCCAGCAGGTCTTTTGAGGGAAGCGCCCGAAGGGGCCTGGCTTCCCTCTCTCCCCTAAGGGCGTTTGCCCTACCGAGCTGCTTCTATGGGGAGCGGTCGGCTATGGGCTGCCTGCTGGCTTTCTTGGCAGTCCCCTAGGAAAGAAAAGGAGGGACTGCCGCTGGAAGCAGGGAGGTGCCCGAAAGCACCTCCAGAGAAGGGGGTGAGGGGGGAGTCCCCTATACCCGTAGGCGAGGAGTAAGCCTCCTCTCCGGTTAAAGAAATATGGAGGGTCCCCTGTGCAAGCACAGAGGGGGGACGACCTCCATTTTTTCTGTGGAGCTGCATGAGGCCGGCTCCGTCGATGGAATAGGGCAAGTTGAGGGTCGTTTTTTAATTTGTTCATCATTGGGCATGGTGACCCTGTATTTTCTACGGGAAGCAATAGCTTATCACTCCTCGCAGTATCCCGCACTGCAAGGGGTGCGTACAGGCCTGGCAGGGCCAGGTGCCACCATCCAAGACCACCCCTCCCGCCTGGTGGCCTGGCAGTCCATCGGCATGGCTGCTCCACCTTAAACACGGCGTAAAATTGATAGTGTGTGAAGAGGAAAGGAAAAGGGATGTGAGGAAGGTATGGGGTGGGAATGAAGCAGGTTGTTAAAAACCCCCATCCCGGACTGGAGCTCAGGAGTTAGGGAACATTGTCCCCTCCCCCTTCAGCCTCAATGCGTGACGGTTGGCTGAGAAGAAGGTCAGCATCTACCCTGTGAAATTAGATGCCGACCAGAGAAAGTTGTGGGAGAGGTTGTATGAAAAGCGACTAAGTAGGGGAGAAATACAGGCTGTCTGAAAGAAGGAGAAGAGGCTAAGCTGGGGTCGGACGGGGTGATGAGTCCTGTCAGCACGGCGTCCAGGATGGAAAATCGCCGCACCCCTTACGGGGCTGGTAAATAAAAAGGATGATGCCAGCTATTTTCTTCGCCTTGGGATTTCTGATATATATATATATATATATATATATATATATATATATATATATATATATATATATATATATATATCTATATATCTATATATCTATCTATATATCTATATATATCTATATATATCTATATATATATATATCGGGTCGCAAAAGTTTACAACACACTGTTACAAATCAATTTACATCGTTAATTTAACGCAGTTTAATGAAATTTACAATGCACGTAAAACTTCATGTAAGAAATACACAATATAACTAAGGATAAGAAAAGCAAAATTGTGAACAGCAAAAAGTTTATATGGACAATAATGAAATTTGACAACGCAAAGGTTTACAACACATTCATATAACCATGGTTTAATACTTGGTTGAACCATTGTTGTTAATTACAGCTTGCATGCGCTTTCAATACTCTCCTAAGATCTTTCTATGGGTGCTTGGCCTGATTTTGTTCCATTCCTCCAATCATATTTTTTTTAAATCAGATAAATTACGCGGATCTCGTTTCTAGACCACGAGTTTCAATTCCCTGAACAGATTTTCAATGGGGTTCAGGTCAAGAGATTGACTTGGCTATTCCAAAACATTAATTCTACCTGAATGCAACCAATTCTTAGTTTGTTTGGTTATGTGCATCGGGTCATTGTCTTGTTGAAATGCACATCCTGGTTTCAGGTTCAGAGAGCCAACGCTAGATAACAAATTTCTTTTCAAAATTCCCCTGTACAAGTATTTCGACGTTCATTCTTCCGTCGATACCTCCATTTTTCCAACCCCTGATGAGTAAAAACAGCCACATACCATGTTGGATCCACTGCCGAATTTGGCTGTAGAGATCGTATTCGTTGGCTCACACAGGGGCACACCTTTTCTCCAAACCTGCTGATTGGATTTCCACCGAAAAGTTATATTTTTGTTTCATCCAACCAAAGGACTTTGTTCACAGAAGGTTGCAAGTTTATCTAAATGTTCATTTGCAAGCGACAAGCGAGCTTTACAGCAAGTCTCCTTAAGGACTTGAGTCTTTCTTGGAGTAAGAAAAAAGATCATAACGACGCAGCGTTCTACACATTTTATCTCCGCTAACTTACCCTCCACTTCTTTCCAAGTCTTTCTGAACCTCTCTAACAGTAGTCTGGTTTATCACATACTGTTCTAGCAAGTATTAGAACTGTGCGTTATGTTAACATCCGAGAGCGACCTGAACGATCGAAGGATGATTTTTTTTTTTTTTTTTAATTAAGGGGCTATCTGGCGACTGCCGACTAAGGCATAAGTTGCCGTAAACAAACAGCCTAATTTAGGCTACTTTAAAAAATTAAACAGAAAACAATAAAAAGGAATAACAATAACAATAACAAAGCAATAACAAAACAATTACAAAAACAACAATTAAATCGCGTTAAATAAAAGGGAGAAGGCCGGCCTCCCCCAAAAAGTCAATAAGTCCACCAGTCAAAGTACACGCACTCATCCCGAGAACAAGGGACAGGCGGTAGCGACCCCGCCCATCCCGGTACCGGGACAGGTGTCGTGCGCGAAGATCACCCAGACTGGGACATTCGACAAGAATGTGCCGAACAGTCTGGGGGACGACGCAGTCGTTGCAATAGGGCGCAGGCGAGCGCTCCATCAGATAGCGATGCGTCACACGAGTGTGTCCGATTCGGAGACGACAGAAAGCAACCTGAAGCCGCCGCGGCATTGGGGGATAGGTCCATGGGAACAGTCGCGGCGCAATGGCACGCAACTTTAAGTTCCCTTCGACCGTCTCCCATCTTCTTTGCCAAGCAGTCCGAAGAGCTGCCCGTATTCCTGCCATGTAGTCGGTGTGAGGAAGAGCGAAACGCTGGTCCGGTCGCAGAGTCCTCGCGGACTCTTTGGCGCCCTCATCGGCGCGCTCATTCCCCGCAATTCTTACATGTCCAGGAACCCAGCAGAAGATAATCTCGACATCTGCCCGGCTCGCCAAAACCGTGGCGTCACGGATATCGCGAACCAGGGGATGCGGAGATTCCAATGCCCCGAGAGCACTCAGGGCGCTTTGTGAGTCGCTATAGATCACAATCCGGTCTCCGAACCGGGCACGTCGCGTAATCTCCCGTACCGAGTGGTGTATTGCCACCAGCTCGGCCGTGAAGACAGACGCAGCGCCTGGTAGAGCCCCGCTGACTTCAAACAGAGGGGATACGGCGTGGAAGCCGACCCCCTCTTGGGACTTGGAGCCATCCGTATACACTGGCACGGTACCAGCGTGACACGATGTGTGCTCCAAAAAGGTCGAACGCAATACTCCTGGCGCAGTACAAGCTTTGGGAGCAGAGGCGTGGCGACAAATAGCCAAATGTGGTACCCTCCAGGGTGGCGTCCTGGGCAGAACCAGGGGCGCCACCGGCCCGAGAGCTATATCTACCTCTCGAAGGAGTTTCCTGGCCCTAAACCCAAAGGGCTTAGGGTATGACTGGCGTCTCTCGGCGGCATAGGCACCATCGAGATCAGCTGCGGATGCAGTGAGAGCTGTTGGCGACTGAGGGAGGCGCCGGGCTCGCGCGTACAGGCGAGTGATGCACTGCACGCGGCGCAGAGCGAGTGGCATCTCCCCAGCATCGACCAACAGGCTCTCAATGGGGGAAGTGCGGAAGGCACCGGTCGCAAGGCGAAGGCCGGTGTGGTGGATCGAATCCACCTTCCGCAATAAACGCTCGGCTGCGGATGCATAAAACTCGCATCCGTAGTCGAGCTTCGAGCGAACAAAGGATCGATAAAAAAGTAAGGCGGTAGCCCTATCAGCGCCCCAAGCGCTGAACGTCACGGAACGGAGAATGTCCATGGCGCGGGTACAAGAGACCCTAAGGCTGCGAATATGAGCTTCCCAGGTGAGGCGTCGGTCGAATACAAGACCAAGGAAACGGTGCGACTCAACCACATCCAGGCGCACCCCATTAAGAAACACATCTGGGTCGGGGTGAAGCCGTGGATGGCGGCAGAAGTGCACCACCTTAGTCTTGGCCAAAGAAAACCGAAACCTGTGCGCTTCGGCATAGTGAGAGACGCGGTTCAATGCCTGTTGGAGTCGACGCTCCAGAGTTGGCATCTGGGCCGCGCCAAAAGAGATCGAAAGGTCGTCCACGTAGAGCGTAGCGAGAACATCTTCCGGCAGCACCGAGGTGATGCTGTTGATGCTCAGGGCAAAGAGTGTGACACTGAGGACACTTCCCTGCGGGACACCCTCTTCCTGCTCCTTTGTGCCGGAGAGGGCTCCCCCCACCCGTACGCGGAATCGACGATCTCGCAAAAATTCAGATATAAAAATTGGGAGGCGTCCCCTCGCCCCCATCGTGTGGAGAGTCTCCATGATACCGTATCGCCATGCGGTATCATAGGCCTTCTCCAGATCAAAAAACACCGTGGCGTAGTGCTGTCTACGAAGGAAAGCCTCGCAGACGGCACTTTCCAGTCGGAGCAGAGCATCCGACGTGGAGTGGAACTTACGGAAGCCGCACTGTGCAGAAGACAGATGGCCTCCGCTGTCCAGGAAATAGGCTAATCTAACATTTACCAATTTCTCCATCAACTTGCACACGCAAGAGGTTAGAGAGATTGGGCGGAAACCGGTCGGAGTAGAGTGATCTCTCCCCGGCCTGCGAAAGGCGAGCACAGTAGCGATTCGCCAGGAGTCTGGGAGAAGACCTTCCACCCAGATCCTGTTGAACAAATCTAACAGAAAGGCCATGCCTCGCTCACCCAGGTGTCGAAGCATGGCGTACGGGACATCGTCCGGACCATGGGCGGTGTCCGCGCACGAAGCGAGAGCGGAACGCAACTCACTCACAGTAAACTTGTCGTTGAAGGGTTCTCCGCCTCTGGAGGTAAAGTCCAGCCGGCGGCCTTCCGCGACATCACGACGTGCATTGAATGCTGGCGGAGCAGCATCACGGCTAGAGAATGCGGAAAAAGCGGTCGCTAAGGATTCCGACACGGACGCGGGGTCCGAGATTGCGGTCCCATTCTCCTGGAGAACGGGAGGGGGGTCCTGCGAGAACTTGCCCCGAATCCTTTTGACTCGCTTCCACACCTCAGCTAAAGGAGTCTTCCCGTTAAGTGAAGACACGTATGCCCGCCAAGAAGAGCGGCGGGCGTGCTTCGAAATATACCGGAACCTAGCCCTAGCCCGACGAAATTCAGCGACAGTGAAATCGTTCGGGCGGCGCTTATAGCGCATGTAGGCATAACGCTTCTGTTTGAGGGCCGTCTCACACTCGGCCGACCACCATGGGAGTGGTCGGCGTGCAAAACGGCCAGACGTCCTAGGAATAGTAGTCAGGCCCACGGCGATGAGGTTGCCGGAGAAGAACTCAACGGCCTCATCTACCGACCTAAACTCCTCGACTGAGATAGAGAATTCAGTCATTTCCCGAAATGCAGGCCACCGCGCCCGCGCCAAGCACCACCGAGGTGGTCTCTCAGGCGGCAGTTGCCCTGAAAATGATATTTGAATGGGAAAGTGATCACTACCATGGAGGTCATCGACCACCCCCCAATCAAAATCAGGCTGTGCATCTGAAGAGCACAAAGATAGGTCAAGGCAAGAAAATGAAGCGGTTCTCGGACAGTGATGCGTAAACTCATCCACGTTTAGGACACCCATCTCAAGCTCTTCGATCAGATCGGCAAGGACTTGTCCCCTGGGATTTATGGAGTAATCTCCCCAGAGAGGATGCCTGCCGTTCAGATCTCCAAGCAAGAGATAGGGCCTCGGCAACCGTGCCACGACGCGGCGGAAGTCCCCCACGTCGAAGTCAGCTGACGGTGGAATGTACGCAGAAATGATAGTATACCTCCTATCCAGGTGCAGCTGCACAGCCACTGCCTGAAAGGAGGTATCTAAAGAGAAAGGAAGAACGGAGACATCATGCCGGGTGTAAACCGCGCATCCCCCAGCCCGGCCATCCCGCGGTGGTGGGGTCGCAAGACCCTTATACCCCGGGAGGGCAGGCAGCGGGCACGCGCCTAGCATGGTCTCCTGCAAAAAAATAGCTAACGGGGAACGGGACGAGACGAGCCTCCGCAGCTCCTCCCAGTTGGCCCGGAGTCCACGGCAATTCCATTCAAGGAATATGCCCTCCAGGCCTAGCTCGGAGGAGACGCGGGGGCCCTCCTCGAATTGAAGACCCTCACGGGAATGGCCGTACGCTTCCCGGGGGCAGAACCCTGGGCGCTGTTGGCCGGACAAAGCCCTGAAGGCGTTGTCGCCTTCGAGGACTTATTGGGGGAGGTTGGGCTCGCCATGCGAGTCTTTTCCTCCCTCCGCCTCGAAACCTTAGGCGGGCGCTGCGGCTTGGGAGGCGGGGGGCCCTCTTTTCGAGGAACCACCGTCTCCGAGCCACTCGCTCCACCTCGGGGCGTGGGCGAAGGGGCCGAAGCTCCTTTGTTGCTGTCCTCCTTTCGGGGAACAGCTTTAGGAACCCCGGAAGATGGCCTAGCGACCATCTTCAGGGGTGTTGCCTCCTGTGAGTCTAACGACTCTGTGGAGGCGCGTGGCCGTTTCGCCTTACGGGAAACGGTCACGCTGGGGGAAGAGGGGGGAGCCCTGGTATTAGCCGGGGCTGGGTGTGAACCCTTTTTGCCGCCAGCTCTACCAGGGGAGCGCCCGGGTGTAGTAGAGCCCGCAGAAGGGCTCCGAATGGGCGCGGAAACAACCGTGCTCGTTGGCCTGGATGGGCCAGGAGCAGAGGGTGCTTTTCTAACTATTGAGGCATATGACGTCCCAGGCAGAGCCGGGCGCGCCAGGACCAAGTCCTTAGCCTCGCGGAATGAGAGTCGATCCTGGGCCTGAATGGCCAGGATTTCTTTCTCAAGGAGATATGCACCACATTGCTTCGAAGAAGCAGGGTGCGGCTCTCCGCAATTGACACACTTGGCCACACACGATTTGGACTTATCGTGTGCGACCTTGGAGCAATTTACACAGACTTCGGGTGACCCTGATTTTGCACGTCTACATGATCGATTCGTGTGGCCGAAGCGGTGACAGTAATAGCACCGCCGCGGCAGTGGCACGAATGCCTTTACGCGGTAGCGGTACCAACCGGCACGCACCGACTCAGGGAGCTTGTCACAGTCGAACGTGACGAAGAGTGTAGGGGTGGGTCTCGAGGCCCCTCCCTGTTTTCTCATCACACGTTCGACCTTGACCGCCCCATGGTCGGCCAGCTCTAGGGTGATGTCTTCTATGGAGTAGTCAACGAGTTCCCTCGCATAAACTACTCCTTTTACAAAGTTCATGGTAGAGTGCGGCGTCACACTCACCGGGGTGCCATGAAGTGTCCGAAGAGCACTTATCTTGGCCGCCTCAGCGGGATTCGCCGCATTCGCCAGAAGGCTCCCGTCCGAGAAACGGGTTACCTTCGGCTCTCTACCAATTGCACTAGCTAATCCTCTCCGCTGATGGATCATGTTGCCCTTGGACAACATGGTGCCATCAGTGGCGCGAATAACGAGGAAGCGTTTGAAGCCAGCGGGCTCGAAAACGCCAGGTAACCTCTGAATGAGGGGCCCCGATGTCATCGAGGCTCCGCCCTGTGCACTCTTGGTCTTAGTCAGGGGCTCCGCACACGAGGGGGTAGAGGGGCCGGATGTGCCGATCTTGGCTTGGTCGCCTACCAAAGTGGCAGCAGACCCATCCGTCCCCGCAGCCCCCGCGGATGGAGAGGAGCCCCGAGTCTTTTTCGTCTTTCTTGTCTTTTTCTTCTTTTTAGGAGAGGAGGGCGGGGAATGAACCCGCTTTTCACCCCCGCCGGTAGAAGCCCCCAGGCCAGATGGACCGGCCTCAGCCAGGTCCTTCTCTGAAATGGAGAAAGTCCCGGTGGGCGCAGGGGATTCATCCGGAGGAGATCCCTCCCCTCCTTGTCCTGCCTGAGAATCCACAGCCGTTTGATGAGGACCTTGCATAGGGGCGGATTCGGGTTCGGTGCTTGGCGCCAAGCCCGGATTCCCCCCCATGGAAGGCCCTACCTTCTAAGGCTGGTTTTCCTCAAGGACCATGTCTATCACAGGAGGGGCCTCCAGTTGGCCATCCCCTCCCAGGACATCGCAGGTCCCCTTGGCAGCGTCATAAGTCTTTAGTGGGGAGGCACAGGCCTTGACCCCGGCAAGGTTTAATATTTTTGCCAGCAGGTCTTTTGAGGGAAGCGACCGAAGGGGCCTGGCTTCCCTCTCCCCCCTAAGGGGGTTTGCCCTACCGAGCCGCTTGTGCGAGGGGCGGTCGGCAATGGGCTGCCTGCTGGCTTTCTTGGCAGTCCCCTTAGAAAGCATAGGAGGGACTGCCGCTGGAGATAGGGAGGTGCCCGAAAGCACCTCCAGAGAAGGGGGTGAGGGGGAGTCCCCTACACCCGTAGGCGTAGGAGAGGAGTAAGCCTCCTCTCCGGTTAAAGAGGTATGGAGGGTCCCCTGCGCAAGCACAGGGGGGGGGACCTCCATCTTTTCTGTGGAGCTGCACGAGGGCGGCTCCGTTGTTGTTATAGGGGGAATTAAGGGGAGATGTTTTTTTTTTTCATCATTGGGCATGGTGACCCTCTTTGTTTTACGGGACGCAATCGCTCACCACCTCTTGAAGTAGCCCGCACTGCAAGAGGTGCTTACAGGCCCGGCAGAGCCAGGCGCCGCCATTTGGGACCACCCCTCCCGCCTGGTGGCCTGGCAGTCCTTCGGCATGGCGGCTCCACCTTGAACACGGCGTAAAACGGATAGATTTTGAAGACGAGAGGAAAAGGGATGTGAGGAAGGTATGGGTGGGGATGAAGCAGGTTGTTAAAAGCCAACCACCCCAGACCGGAGCTCAGGGGTTAGGGGACATTGTCCCCTCCCCCCTCAGCCCCGATCCGGGACGATTGGCTGAGAAGAAGGTCAGCTTCTACCCTGTGAAATTAGAGGCTGACCAGAGAAAGTTGTGGGAGAGGTTGTATGAAAAGCGACGAGGTAGGATAGGAATACAGGCTATCTGAAGAAAGGAAGAGAGGCTAAGCTGGGGCCGGACGGGGTGCTGAGTCCCGTCAGCACGGCGGCCAGAATGGCAAATCGTCGCGCCCCTTACGGGGGATCGAAGGATGAATTGAATTACGAGAGTTCCACTTGCGTATTATGGTGCCAACTGAACTTAGAGATTCTATACGCTGGACAGAGCTATTTCTGTGCCCAAGGCAACTATTATGAAGGACTACAAAGCATTCACGAAGATCTTCCTGATTTGTTTGTTTTTCCCCCATGATGAAGTTGTTGACGGTACGACTATCTTATAAGGAATGACGTATTAACCTTACACATTGATGAAAGAAACCTCGCATTACGTTTAAAATAGTCTAGATATTCGAGAGCAAATGAGGATTAGTTTTGACAAATGAGGATTAGTTTTTAACGAGACATTTTGTAGATATAACCTATTTATATGCATTTATATGAATGTGTTGTAAAAAATTTTGCTTTGTCAAATTTCACTAAAGTTTTTCTTGTTCACCATTTTGCGATTTTGACCATTACATTGTATTTGTTATATATAGCTTCACGTGCCTTGTGAACTTCATTAACCTGCGTTAACTATAAGTATGTAAATATGCATTTCTAACTCATAAATATGTCTGAGTTTTGCAGTATAGAAGAAAAGGCATTTCGAAACAACCTTCTTTTTCTTTCTTTAATACAATTTCTATCATTATCTAAGATTTTTTATTTTTTTTAAATTATGGTGTCTACTGGTGGCCACCTCAGAGAACAGAGCCGATGAAATTACAAAGCACCTATATTTTGGTCAGGTTCATTCAAACCGAATTTAATAAGCAAAGACAAAACAATGAAAGAGAAAAAACAACTGCAACAATGAATAATTACACTGTCTAACAAAATTTAACTTTGTCGACTACAAAGATTAGAATAACATTTTTAATGTAGTTTTATGTATAGATTTAAAAAATGCAAGTCATTTTTATTGAAATGACTCCAGTTTTTTGTAAGTTGCCAATTACTATTTTTGTCAAATTTTGAAGATATAAACGAATTTAATTCTTTTATTTCTTATTTTCAGGTTATTTAACTAAATAAAATTTTAAATAAAAGCAAGAATTTTAATTAAAATGCCAAGAGGACAGTGTAAAAATAGCCCAGATAAATTCTGCTACATATGTGGTTCAGTAACATTTTAAAAAGGTTAAAGAAAAAAAAATTTTCTCTAGTGAAAACTATATAATTTGGATGTAAAATTGGTGACGAAGATAAACCATGGGCACCACATATCTGTTGCACGACATACTTTAATTCTTTATCAAAATGGTCAAAGGAAAAATAAAAAGCCTTCAATGTGCTGTTCCAATGGTATGGCGAGAGCCCCAAAATCATGCCACTCACTGCTATTTCTGTTTGGTAGACATACAAAGTAATTGTTTATTGTCTACTGTACCTATATTTTGAAGTAGTATACTGTAGTAAGTTTAGAACCACTTTATTGTAATCACACATATTTACATAACTTAAAATTTATGCATATAATTTCCAGACTTTTAGGTAAAACAACGAAGTGCGCTTCAGCCGTGGTATATCCCAACCTTAGATCTGCTATTCGTCCTATACTTCACTCAAGTCATTCCAGTTACTGAACCACCTGAAGAAATTGTTTTGTCTAACTCTGATGAATCAGATATTGAAAAACCCTCTTGTAATCCACTTTCTCCAATAAATATATCAGAATCATGTGAACCAGAAACTGAAATTTATCTTCTTAAAACTGTTGATACTACTGCAAAACCTTTCTCACAAATTGATCTAGATGATCTTGTAAGAGATCTAAACTTAACAAAGCAATAGAGTGAATTACTGGCCTCGAGACTGAAAGAACTTTAGTAGCAGAAGATGTTCGAATTACTAAGTTTCGCATTCGATCAAACAATTTAAAAGACAAATTTTCAGTTGACAACAATTTATGCTACTATAAGAATATTCCACTTCTCTTTGGAGAATTAGATATACATTTTGAACCCAGTCAATGGAGATTTTTCATTGACGCTTCTTTATATAGTAGTAAATCCGTGCTTCTGCACAATGGAAATAAACTACCATCGATACCAGTAGCTCACTCTGTTGTTTTGAAAGAAACTTATGAGAATTTAGATTTCATTGTAAAAAGCATTAAATAGGATGAACATAAATGGTTGATTTGTGATGACCTTAAGGTAGTAGCCATTTTAAATGGCTTGCAGTCAGGCTACACAAAATTCATGTTTTTTGTGCCAGTCGGACAGTAGAGCTCGGGGAGAACAAAACATACACTCAGAATGGCCTTTAAGAGAAGAGATAAACGTAAGTTGTCATAATGTCATACGTGAACCATTGGTTCGTAAGGAAAACATAATTTTGCTACCACTTCACATAAAATTAGGTGTAATGAAACAATTTGTGAAAGCCTTAAAGCATGACCAGCCATCCTTCTTATATTTAAAAACAAGATTTCCTAAGATTAATGATGCTCAAATAAAAGAAGGAATCTTTGTTGGACCTCAAATTCGACAACTTATGGTAGATAGTGAGTTTGAGGCAAAATTGAGCAAGCCAGAATTTGAGGCCTGGCATAGTTGTAAATGTGTATGTAATAGTCTCTTTGGAAGGCCCAAATCAGAAAATTACCACATTCTTGTTCAGAATTTGAATAGGTCTTATTTTGAGTTGGGATGTAGTATGTCACTAAAGGGGCATTTTCTGCATTTCCATCTGTCTTTCTTTCCAGAAAATCTAGCAGACGTCAGCGATGAGCATAGTGAAAGATTCCACCAAGATATTGCTACTATGGAAAATCGTTATAAAAGGAAAATGAATTCCTTCAATGCTTCCTGACTTCCGCTGGACCCTTAACAAAGACAGACAAGATGTTGTACATAAAAAGAAGCCTAAATATTCTAAAAATATACGACTATTTTATAGATTTCAGCAATTTTGAAAAAATCTTGAAATCTTCATTATTTTTAAAATATATTTTTATAATACCCACTCTGAAATGTATTAAAAGAGACTGTTTTTACTTATCTTTGTTATTATTTTTATTTTATTTGACAAAAAGTACAAATACTTCATAGCTCTATATACTGAATAATCTAATATTAATAAAAAATGAAATGTGCAGATTACGAAAAACTGAAGTCATTTCATGAAAAAATAAAGGTAATTTTCTTAATCTACGCAAAAAAATACAAAAAAAACTAATTTCTCATTTCTGTAGCAAAATCACTGTTGGACAGTGTTATCGATCAAGGCAGATTTTAGGGTCAGGAGATCAAACTACGGTTGTTGGGGCTGGAAGGGCACACAATCTTCTAGATTTTATTAACTTGTACTATACACCTGACAACATCCCCTTGCAAGTGTGTAAAGGATTTAAATAAGAAAAAATTGGGGTGGAGGCAGAGAAGGGATGGGAAGAAAGTAGGCATATTAAAACTACCAACTGAACAGGAGCAAGCGGGAAGGGTTTTCCTACCCAACTCCCGGCTACGATTGGGAATGAATGGACGAAAACTAGTCTGCGACTAGCCTGCGAAATGAGATAGTTGAGAAGCGACTTGTAAAATAGGTTCCAAACAGGGTAAAATGAAAATGTCTAAAATGAATAAAATCCCAGTGGTCTCAATTGACCTTTTGACTGCCGAAAACTTTGTTACCGGAAGGTCGTTTCATTCCTCCACGTAATAGGTGTAATAACCTACAGGAGGCACCCTCTGCCGGGATCACATTGGTAAACAAGCGCTTCAATGCAGCCAAAGCTCAAAATGACTTTATAAAATTGCACAAACGTTGAAACATTAACCCGTCAATTAATATGTTTACAAATCGAATATTTTTTCAAACGGAAAAATTACCAAGTCGGAAGCAAAGAAGCGGACGTCCACCTAGACGAGCAAGAATGGGAGCGAGGAAAATGAAAAATATAACAATGCCTACAAATAGTCCCTTGTAAAAGCGTACGCAAATACTTTTTCTGGATTCCTTTCACACATTCCTCTTACACTTCTCCTTTCACTACAAGCAGGTGACGGCTTGCGACAAAATCTTTCCTATCTTCCCAGTGTGTTAATGTGTTTGAGAGAGAGTGCAAATGGCTTTGAGCCCATTAGATTCTGCATGATTCATAGGTACACACGTAGATGGGTGTGTATCCCTAGTCCTAGAGTTAGTAAAAAAAAGAATTATACACATGTATGAATCGTTCTCATAATAACATTAGAATTAACAGCATATACTTTGGGCTCCTTTAAATTCTAAGATAACTAATCAGGTTAGTTTCTGATGGAGTTTGAAATTGCTTTCCACCTTCTCTTTCTTTTCGGTCTCTTTTTTCTCTGTCTCTTTTTTCTCTGTCTCTTTCTTCTTTGTCTCTTTCTTCTTTGTCTCTTTCTTCTTTGTCTCTTTCTTCTTTGTCTCTTTCTTCTTTGTCTCTTTCTTCTTTGTCTCTTTCTTCTTTGTCTCTTTCTTCTTTGTCTCTTTCTTCTAGGCTGTACAACTACGTTCGAAATTTCTTAAAAGAAATCTATCTTATATATTTCCATGCAGTTCTCCTTTGCGCTTTCTTGCATTACGCTCCCATCCTGCATTTTTCGTATTTCCTTTCACTTTTTCCGCTCTGATTTACTCCATTCATACATTTTTGGACCTCTGAAAGAACTACCACACTTCTTCTCTTAGGGGCGGAACTTTGGTGTATTCTAAATTAATAAGCAACATTTTGGAGGCCTCCAAATTTCCACCGAGTCAAAACTATTCTGACGTCATTTACTGAAATTCGGAATCTTGAAATTAAAAGTCGAAAATGAGATGAAATCCAAAGCTTCAGGAATGGAGAAGTGAATCTTTGTGGATGTGTAATGTACGAGTTTAAAGCCATGTATATTTATTTTTCAACACAAATATAAGTGCAATAACAACGTGGGCGTATAAAGGCAGAAAAAATGTAAAGGGAGATCTAGTAAGAAAGTGATGAAGCTAGGAGAAGTGAAAATGTATCAAAGATATATAGGTGCAGATCCTCCTGCGGACTTTAATGCCCGAGTGCACACAATCCTCCAGATGTCAGCGGGAGAAAGCTTATCTCCTGACACCCCCTTGGTTTGGAAATGAAATCAGAAAAAATAGGTTGCATAGGTAAGTAAGATAGGGGTCCCGTATGCCTATTATTATTATTATTAAAATTATTATTTCTTTAAAACTAGGAATATCAACGTTAGCATCTTCCCCCCAAACTTTTCGAAGAGGTTAGTAAAGAAGGGGTGAGATTAGGCGAAGTGAAATTCGTGTTAAATACTTTTTAACTCGACTGTTCTAATGAGATTATAAGGGGCCACGGAGATAGGAGGTCGCTAAACTCTCCAAAACCTACATAAACAAAGCCATGCAAGCCGTTGGCCGTGGGTGAAGGGAGAATAAAATATGTAATCCAACAGGTACACATTCAATAAGAAAAAGGTGTATGACAGATGGAATAAAATAAGTTTGGGAACAATTTTGGGGTCAATTTGGACCGTCAGGTGACTATCTCAGTGGGACCCACAGTTAAAGATGGGATCGTAACCACAAAGTGAACCCGAATAAACATTTCATTGGGTTGGACAGTTTTTCCCAGTAAAAAAAAACAAAAGGAGCACCCATGATATAAATGTGTCCACGGCGCAGGGCAAGTGGCATCCTTTTAGCATAAACAAGCAGGTTCTCAACGTCGGACATGTGGAATGTATCGGTCACCAGACGGAGACCGTTCTTGTGGATCGCATCCGCAGTTTGCAATACACGTCGGCATCCGATGCGTAAAACTCTAAAACCTACTCAAGCTTTGAACGAAGCAGGAACGACAAAACAACAGAACGGCCTTCAGTAACATCACAACGAGTATTAAATTATAGCGGAGCAGCATCTCGGATAGAGAATGTGGAGAAAGCGGTCGCGAAAGATTCAGCCACGGAAGCGGGATCGGAGATTAAGGTTCTTCTGGAGAATGTTGGGGGCGGGAGATGCTGCGAGAACTTGCCTCGAATATTTTTGAGTCGATTCCACGCAACTATAAGAAGGGTCTTTCCCGTTAAGATAAGACACATATGCCCGTCAGCAAGATCTGCGTGCATCCTTTGAAACACACCGAAACTTAGCCCTAGTTTCGGCGGTAGTGGCACGATAAATTATAGTTGAATGGGAAAGTGGTCATTACTATGAAGGTCAGCGAACACCTACACCCAATATCAGGCAGTGCATCTAGGGATCCCGGGGACAAATCTAGCCAGGGAAATGAAGTGGTTCTCTCCAGCGCCTATCTCCTGCTCGTCGATCAGGTTGGAAAGGATTCATTGTGTAGTTTTCCCAGAGGGGTTGCGTACCTTTCAAATCCCCGACTGGGAGAAACGTCATTAGCAATCGTCCACGACGCGGCAAAATCTCTCTCGTCAAATACGGCTGACAGTGGAATATACGCAAAAATAACAGTATATCTTAGATCCAGGTGTAACTGCACTGCCACTGCTTATAACAAAGTATTGATAGCAAATAGTAGAACGGAGACATCATGACGCGTGTAAATCGCGGATCCTCCTGCCCGACCCCAATCCGTTGGTGATGGTGCCGCAAAACCATTATACTCAGCGAGGGTGGGCATCAGGATCGCGCCTAGCATGGTTCCTGCAAAAAGATAGCTAACGGAGCACGTTTGGGGACGAGCCTCCGCAGCTCCTGCCAGTTTGCCCGGAGCCACGGCACTTTCTTTGGATTAATATGCCCTCTTCGCCTAACTTGGAATAAATGCGCGGACACTCATCGATGAGAAGACCTTGACTGGAATGTGTTCCGGGCAGGGTTAAGTCCCACAACATTAAAGAAAATTAATAAGAACCTCGTTATGAACACGAGGTTCTAGAACGCCAATTATAGGCTAAGCTGGACTCTATGCCAGCCTTAAGAAACCCCAAATGTGTACAGACACTTAGGGAACAATGATAAGTTACATTAATAGCTTGAATAAAATTTCATATTATATATAGCATAGTCTAGTATTGGTAAAGGAAAAAAAAAGAAAATTAATATAAATATACGAGATTTGGAGAAACATGAATATCATATTTACAGTTTATACAATACGTACAAATAAAGAAAATCTTAATAGTACTTATCACACGTTGAGAGAGAGGTCTAATGTGCATAGGCGCCAAACTTGACAACTATAAGAGACTTAAATTGCAGTAGTAATGCACTGAATAATCACACAAAACAATATAGCACATTAATTGAATAGTTACACAAAATCTAGAGCAAATCAATTCCAGTAAGAGTGCGTTAAGTGGTTGGAGGTGAACTGCCTAAAATTGGGAAACTTTAAACTTAAATAAGTATTGGTAGCAAGTTAGTTGGTTGTGTGGGAGGAGGTTAGTTGGTTGTATGGGAGGAGGTTAGTTGGTTGTATTATGGGTAATCACTAAATGAGTTGGAGATTGTTGTTTCGATATTACATATACATTACAAATAAATATATTAAACATTACAAATATATACACAATAACATAAATATATACATTACAATTACATAAATTTACATAATGAATCTTTTTAACTATTAGTATACATAACAAAAGGCCGTACGCCCCTGCAAACAGAGATCCGGGGAATTTGGTCGCACAAGGCCCTGAACGCACTCTCTGAACGCAGTCTCTGTCCTCGTCGAGGACTTATTGGAGGAGGTTGGAATCATCTTGCGATTTTTTTACTTCATCCGCCTTGAAACATTCGGTGGGTGTTGTAGTAGAGTGGCTGTCCACATCCCCTCCCCTTCCATGTATCTAATCCCTTTCTTCTTTTTCAGGGTGTGTGGCCCATGAGTTGGGATGTCTTCGCTCCGGGTGGGGAATTGGATAGACCTCTATCGTGCCTCCCATTCATTTTGTTCTCCCATAGGCATATGATTTAATCATAAATTAGAATCGTGACTTTGGGACATTGTGTAAATTAAAAGTGAAAGTAATGAACTCTAGTGTTTAATGCTTATATAGTAAATTGCATGAATTGGTAAAGAGAAGAACAAGCTGGACAGTCATCCAGGTGAGAGTTGGTGTGAATGGTTGTGTGTGTGTGTGTGTGTACGAGTATGTGGGCGTTGATGATATTTGAGTGTGGCAGTCAATCTCATTTTTGAAAATGCCTTCTCTTTTCCAGCTTCTTGGTACCGGCTAAGCAAGCAACATCTGGCTTCGCGAGGCAACAGCAGCCAGCCTAGACCCTTGCTCATTCCTAAGACATAAAAAGGGACTGTCTACAAGTGTGTGCCTTGGATAGCGCCTCTCAGTCACCAAGTAGTAATTGGAGCTAACAGCTCACAATTCCAACACAGCAGTTGGAACTAGCGAGGTTCCCAGGTCCCAGAAGTCGAAACACTTCGCCGAGTCCCGGACCACAGATTCCCACAACGAAAGCGGGCCCGCCTTCCTTTCCCCTTTCCCCTGATACCGGTTATATACTTGAAGTTTGGCGTTGGCCTGTACATATTCGATTTTCTACGTTGGCCTATAGATTTGTAAGGCCCTATATTTATTCTCGATATCTGTACGGTTTCTGATTGTCGTTGGCCGAGATATATTTGTGAGGCTAGACACTAGTGTATATACATGTTTAGTTACTCGTACTTTGAGTTTAGGTTATAAGGTTATATATTTATATTTTAAAGGTTTAAGGGCTGTGATTGCTTAAGGATTTGGTTTAGTTTCCATTATTTATTGAGTTTTTAATAAAATTAAGATTAGAATATCTCCTCATTACCCTCTCCTCGAAAAACTGGGTTGGCCTTGTCTAGGCGGCAGGGATAGTTGGTGAGGGGCTCATGACCCTGCCCCCGCAATGTGGGAACCGAATCTCCCTTGGTGCTGTCTTCCTTTCGGGGAACATCCTTAGTAGTCCCTAAAGAGGGTCTTATATAATTAGCTTTGTGAGGTTTTTGCCGTGGTCGGGTATGAGTACCTTGAACCTCTTGCTCAACCAGGAAAGCACCCGAAGTGGGAGGGGGGGTAACCCGCAGAAGAGTTCGGAATGAGCGCAGAAACGATCGTGCTCTTATGCCTGGAGGAGGGTGGGCAGGAGGAGAGGAAGGATGATTAAAAATTAAGGCAAATGATGTCCAAGGTCGCGGCAGAACCAATTCCTTAGCCTAGCCAAAACCTCCTGTAGGATATACGCGCCACATTGCTTCAAGGAAACAGGGTGCTATTCTTTGCAATTAACACACTTGTCCTTACACCATAAGGACTTATAGTGTACGGTCTAGAGGGAAATTCACAGACTGGTTAACTGGTTAAATCCAAAATTGCACATGTACACGAGTGATTCGTATGGCCCAAGCGATCGATGTCAGTAGTATCACCTTTCTGGCTGTGGCACGAATTCTTTAGCACGGTAGCGAGCGATACCAATTGGCACTGGCCGAATCATAGAGAGTCCATCAAAGTGTGTTGTTTATAGAAGTTCCAAGGCCTCTCTTAAATCTAAGGAAAATGTTGAGGCGATAATCGAAAAAAAAGGAATGATGAGAGGGATCGAGGAGGAAGCCTACCAACAACTTCTACAGGCTCCGTCAGAGAGTTCACTTTAACCTAGTGACGGAGCTTCCCTAATTTGCACTCGATTCAAGAGAGAACAGCTCCTCCCGGTACCAAGTGCCGGTAGAAAAAAGTTTAAAGGAATAGAGGTATAGTAAAAAATGTAGCGCTGAGAAGGAGTGAGGAGGAAGCACACCAACAACTTCCCCACGCCCCGTTAGAGTGTTTAAGTAAACCCCTGTAACAGCGCTTCCCAAATTTGCTCTCCAGCAGGGAGAACGTGGAGATGATCCCGATACCATGTGTAACATACTGTACAAGATGAGATGCAAGTAAAACTCTAGGATTTTATTTATAGTAGCAACCGAGTTGGGAGATGAAGGAGTGTGGCTGTCTGGCTTTGTTCAGTTGGCTGTCTGGCTTTGTTCAGTTGGCTGTCTGGCTTTGTTCTGGAAGGTTGTCTTACAGGAGCTCCTGATTCTCATTGTAAGATTGGGATATAATACTGATTTGGGTGTGTAATTTTTCTTGTATTTATTTAATACATCAATCACTGTATAATAAATACATTAGTGATTAATACTTTTAGGGAAGATAACTAGCAGCAATCCTGAGCAAGAATTTTTTTTTGGGTGAGTGTTAACTTTTTCATTAGTAAATTTCTGAGAGTATGGCTTTTTGTATAGATGGTGAGAGCATGCCGTTTGAAAGTAGTGTGTATGTGGTGTGTGATGCTTGTGGAGTTGAAAGGAGAGTGAATGTAACTGAATGCCGTGTGTGTTTTCTGGAAGGGGAGGTTAGGAGGTTGAGTGGGGAATGTAAGAGGTTGAATGATTTGGTGTTTGAGGTGAGAAGAGATGCAAGTGTGCGATTGAAGGGTGAGATTAGTGCTAAGAGGGTGGAAGATAGGGCTAGGACTGGGAACAGTGTGGAAGTTGTGAGTGATGATGAATGGTGGGTGAAAATGGATAGGATAGATAAGTTAGGACAGATTAGGTGTTTGAAAAGGAAAGACATAGAACCTGTTAGGTTGACTAACAGATTCAATGTCCTGAGAGAGGAAGAGTGTGAAAGTGATTTGCCTGGTGTGATTGTGGATGAAAGCAGGATGGGTGGTAGCGTGACTGAGAGCAAGAGGGAGGGTAATGTTAGGCCAAGACAGAATAGGAGAATGACTGAGGTGCTAGTGATGGGTGACTCTCAGATTAGGTATTTAGATAGGAAGTTGAGTGATAGCAAGTGGAAGGGAATGAGAGTTTGTCTGCCGGGTGCTGGTGTAAGTGATGTTTGTGAGAGGTATGATAGGCTGATTTCTGGGTGTGAGAGGGATGCAGTTGTGATTACGCATGTGGGAGTGAATGATGTAAAGAAGGTGGGTACATGTGAGTTACGTGAGCAGTATAAAAGGTTAGTTGAAAGGATGAGTAAAAGCAGGGTAAAAGGTGTTGTTTCTGGTGTGCTTCCGAGATTGGATGTGGGGGTAGAATGGTTGTCGCGTGCAATTGGTTTGAATGAATTTGTGAAAGGACTGTGTGAGGAGCTAGGATTGGTGTTTGTAGATGTCTGGGGAGGGTTTTACGGGAATAGGAGGTTGTATGCGATGGATGGGCTCCATCTTAGTCGGGCAGGTGTTGAGGTTCTATGGGGGGAGCTGGATAGTGTGATTAGGTCCTTACGGGTGGGAAACTAGAAGCTGTTAGAGGTAAGGGAATAACAGGAATAGAGGGCAGGTGTAGGAAATGGAAGGGATGCAGTGATAGAGGAATAGCTAGGGGAGAGGGCATACTGATGCGTTATAGGGGGACTAATTCACAAGTGAATGAGCAGATAACTAGGAATAAAAAAGCACAATGCAATGAAGATGGGAATAATAAAAAAAACTTAAAAATATACTACACAAATGGTCGGAGTATAAGGAATAAGATAGATCTCTTAAGAGCGTTAGCAAGTGAAGAGAATTTTGATATAATTGCGATAACAGAGTCATGGCTTGATTTGGCAGGTAATCACTTTAAACCTGAGGTTGAGATTGAGGGCTTTAACATGTTCCATACAGATAGGAATAGGAAGAGAGGAGGAGGGGTTATTATTTATATTAAAGATAATCTCCAGTGTTGTGTAAACAGTACAATTAAATTAGATGATAACACAGAGTCATTATGGCTAAATGTAAAGGAAGGTAAAAACAAGCTTGTCTTAGGATTATTATACAGACCACCAAATCTTAGTAAGGAAGCTTCAAATCTTCTGTGGCAAGAGATTGAACGGGCATGTAGAAGTAAGCATGTGTGTATAATGGGCGATTTTAATTACAGAAATATAGACTGGGAAGCTCTTGTGGGTGATCAGGAGGCTGAGGAATTTTTGAATGTTGTCCAAGATAATTTTCTGAGGCAGATTATTAACGAACCCACTAGAGGTAATAATATACTGGATTTAGTTCTGACAAATAGGGAAGAAGTTATTAAGGATGCTGAGATTGGAGGAAATTTGGGTAATAGTGACCATTTTGAAATTAGATTCAAGATGAAATGGAATGGTATTGATAGTAGCATGAACAATGTTAAAATTCCTGACTTTAGAAGAGCAAATTATAATGGGCTCAGGACTTACCTGGAGGCAGTTTTACAGAAACCAGGCAATGAAATCAATTCAGGAATAGATTCAATGATATCAGTTAGTGGAGACAATAATCACCAGGAGGAAGAGATTACAATTGAAGAGGAGTATGAAAGAATAATTGAGCAATTAATTACAGGTCAGATGATTAACATTCCATATAAGGAGATTAGGACTAAAAATAATGACCCAAAATGGATGACAGATAAAATTAAGCATTATATTGGCATTAAAAAGGGCATTTATAGGAAAATAAAAAATGGGGAGGATCACTTAAGGCAGAAATATAATGAACTAGCAAGAGATGTTAAAAAGTTAGTTAGAGTAGCAAGGAGAAATTATGAAATTAAAGTGGCAAATAGGGCAAAGGAAGATCCTAAAAGTTTTTATCAATTATACAAAACTAAGGTTAGAGATAAAATAGGCCCACTTATAGATTCCAATGGAGAATTAGTGAGTGATAGGGACTCAATGGCTGGAATGCTAAATGACTTTTTTCTCTCAGTATTTACACAGGAGGATACTCTAAATATACCGGAGGGGTCAATGATCTTTCGGGGTAATGATGAAGAGAAATTAAAGGATATATTGATCACAAAGGAGATAGTGACAAAGGAAATTGATAAAATCAAAAGTAGTAAAGCACCCGGTCCTGATGAGCTCTTTCCTAGAATTTTGAAAGAATGTAAGGATGTGTTAAGTGAGCCCCTAGCATGCATCTTTAGAAAATCATTGGAGAGTGGCATTGTGCCAGTGGCATGGAAGAAAGCCAATGTGATACCTATATTTAAGAAAGGGGATAAAACAAATATGTCTAATTACAGACCAGTAAGTTTGACATCAGTGGTAGGGAAAATGATGGAATCTATTATAGCAAGGAATATTAGAGATCACTTGGATAAGCATAAGTTGATAAAAGAATCACAGCATGGCTTTAGTAAGGGTAAATCCTGTCTGACTAATTTACTGTCTTTTTATAGTAAGGTGTATGAAGCAGCAGATAATGATGAAAACTATGATATTTTATACTTGGACTTTAGTAAGGCTTTTGATCGAGTGCCACACTTACGACTTCTGAGCAAAGTTAAAGCACACGGGATCGATGGCAGTATATTTAGGTGGATTCAGTCATGGCTTGGTGACAGACAGCAAAGAGTTAGTATAGATGGAGTTAAATCTGAGTGGGGGTGTGTTAGCAGTGAAGTTCCTCAAGGATCTGTTTTGGGTCCCTTGCTATTCTTAATTTATATTAATGATCTTCACATAGGTATAAGTAGTGACCTGAGTAAATTTGCTGATGATACTAAGCTAGGTAGGGCCATTAGGGCTGATTCTGATGCTGTTGTAATGCAGGAGGAATTGACCATTCTGTCCAATTGGGCCGAGAAATAGCAAATGAAGTTTAACATAGACAAATGTAGTGTACTTAGTATAGGTAGAAATAATCCATTGAATAGTTATAAATTAAATGGCAGAATTTTAGGGAGGACTGATTGTGAGAGAGACTTGGGTATTTTGGTAAGTTCAGACCTTCGTCCTAGAAAGCAATGTCTAAATGCTAAGAATAAAGCTAATAGGATATTGGGATTCATTAGGAGGAGTGTAAGCAATAAGAGTGCTGAAGTCATTCTAAAACTGTATCTGGCGCTAGTTAGGCCTCATCTAGACTATGCAGTACAATTTTGGTCACCATATTATAGGAAGGATATTGATTTGCTTGAGTCTGTGCAGAGAAGGATGACAAAGATGATTGGTGGGCTAAGGAACTTACCCTATGGTGAAAGGCTCAGAAAACTAAATCTACATACATTAGAAAGGAGAAGAGTCAGAGGGGAATTGATTGAAGTCTTCAAATGGGTAAAAGGATATAATAAAGGGGATCTGGGTAAGGTTCTTATACTTAGTGAACATGACAGGACACGTAGCAATGGGTTTAAGCTTGATAAGTATAGGTTTAGGAAGGAGATTGGGAGGAATTGGTTTACAAATCGTGTGGTAGATGAATGGAATAGGCTCACTAGGCATGTGATAGAAGCCTCCTCTCTGGGTAGTTTTAAGAATAGATTAGATAAATATATGGATAAAGCTGCTAGATGGGACTGACTTTTTTTTATGTACATATGTATATATTTTTCTAAGGAGTGGGAAGATTATATTTTGCGGTTGCATGAATGGACATAATCCTCTGGATGCATTTTATGTATATTGTAGATTAGATCTGACGAACTCCTGTTAAGGGTGACAATGTTGATGACTTTTCTCTGGTAAGAAATCTTTTGTGTGTTGAATGGAACAGGAGCTGCCAAGTGTAGGCCATGAATGGTCTTTTGCAGTCTCCTTCTTTTCTTATGTTCTTATGTATAACCTGCTGTGATGTAGCTTCAAATAGCCCCTTAAAAGTAATATCTGCGTATTTGTTAGCTTAATTTGGCTTTAGAGGTTTGGGAAGAGAAATTATATATATATATATATATATATATATATATATATATATATATATATATATATATATATGCATGAACACGCAAAAATATTGGACACACAGGAAATTTCGATAATTCTGCCCTTCTACTGCATTAAGGAACAAGAAATTTGTATATAACTTGGGAAATACTTGTACAATATATCATGGCATACAAAAGGTAATCGAAAAGGTTGAATATTAACATATTTATTAACAAACACAACGAAACACCCGAAACAAATGTATTCGATATACAAAAGCATGTAGAGTGACATAATCGTTTTAATAAGGTTGTACCTTCCACGTCAGCTTGAAACGTTAGTCGCATAATCAGAATTCTCAACGTCACTTACGTTGGTTGGTTTACTAAGGTGGTTTCAGTGGCACCACGAATATTCACTGCGTTTATCAAAAGAGTGAGTTGGTATTTGCTATCCGCCATCATACCTGAAGGCTTAGAAAATAGGAAAGACGAAAGAAGTCTCAGAGGATCTTAATAAGATGATTATTGAGGGTGGTCGTGGGTTACATAAACATATTTCATAAACTAAATAGGACAGTTAGCAGACTTAAAGCCATTATTCGAAAATGGAAAGAACACCATCGTGTCGTTAAACAGGCCACGAGTTGGACTTCTCTGAAAATATTGGAAAGTGGTGCAAATTTTTCTAGGTTGGAAAATGAAGAGAATCCCATTCCCACCCTGAACTGAGCTAAGAAAGATCTGCAGGAAGCAGGAATGGTGGTAAGCAAGACTATTAGCAATACGCTCCATTGAGTAGATTTTCATTCTAAAACCACCCCCTAAAGATCTCATTATTGAAGAAGAAATACGTAGAGGTCTGCGTTGCTTTTGATAACAGACTCTTAGTGAAGCCCGATTTGTTCTGGAATAGCATCCTTTGGTCCTATGAAACTAAAATAGAATTTTATAATGGAACACGTCACGCCATGTTTGGAAGACAAAGACAATGAATACAATCATTGCATTGCCATACTAACAGTAAAATTCGGTGGCGGAAATGTTTTTTTCTGCAGACACTGGTGGTCTTCATGTAGTTGATGACACTATGAATAGCCAAATGTATCGCAGATACTAGAGAAACATTTAATATCCACAGCACACTTCACTAAAGCTACTATGTGGTTGGATGCTCCAAAAGGACAATGGGCCGAAGCATATCCCGAAAGCAACTAAAGAATAGATTCGTATAAGGAAGAGCAACGATTTAGAATGCACGAGCCAATCTCATGATCTCAATCTAATTGAGAATCTGTGGAATGAGCTGAACTAATGAATCCATGCGAGTAACCTACCGAATTTGGAAGAGCTGAAGAGCTCCTGTAAGAATGAATGCGTTGCTTTTACCTCTGAATTCTGAAAACAAATTAAGGCAACATTCAAGAGACGTCTGAAAACTTAACTTTCCAATAATGGCTTACTAACTGAAGATTCAATGACATGTGTCCTATACTTTTGCGTTGCTGTTTCAATGTTCTTGTAAACAAATTTTTTAATAATTAATCATTTCCAATTACTTTTTGCCTGCAATATTGTACAAGTATTTACGAAATTATATTAATATTTCATCCCACGAGTCCAGTAGAAAGGCGAAATTCTCGATATGTTTAATGTGTCCAATATTTTTGAGTGCCACTATATATATATATATATATATATATATATATATATATATATATATATATATAGATAGAGAGATAGATAGATAGATACATAGCATGCTCATTTTAGAGTTATTTGGTCGAATTTAAACAATGATGGATCTCAGCATGTAGCATCCATTACGAGATTATGATCTTTGATTCCAATTCTCATTTCGTCTATTAACCTTTTATGCTGGCAAAAAAATCTAGGTTAGTTTGGAAACGATGTTCGTATTTTAAACAATTATATAATTTAGATAAAAATAGAAGTATTTCTGTCAGATAAAAAGATATGGACATTGAGATCGTTCGACAGGAAATTTAACCATCTCTTAACATGACTTCCATTCTCTTTCTGGTATGGGCGTGCCAGAAGACCGCCTTCTCTCACAAATCCAGACTATCTCAATGATTAGCATCTGTCGAAAGTTGATTCTATTCCGGTGGCTTGAAAACACATGAGTTCTCTGCGAAGAAAACGAACTTGCTGAAGAGCCAAAATTGATGATCGGATCTACACGAGCAGTTCGCAACACACCCGCTAAATCATTTGTGTAGACAAAATAGGAAAAGTTAATAAGGAGCATTTTGTTTCCTTTAAAATAAAATGTTAAAGCATAAGTTGGATAAAAAAAATGTTCCTATATTTTACCCTGTAAAAAGGACAATCTTGAGATTTTATGTAAACATTGATTGGTAAGTGGTCGATTAAGGAAGGAGGGGGGGATTTTAACAGGTGTAGTAGCAGGAAAATTTTACTTTGAATTATACCGATCCATTCTAGCAGTCGACAACGAGGTCACTACTGAAAGTGCAAAAATAAGCCTATTTTAAGTCTAGTAGAAAAATGCGCGAAAAGAATAATGGTAAGTCAATAACAAGAAAAAAATAAGGCCAAAATTTATAAAGATTAACGGAAAAAAAGAGGTTCGCTCAGATCCCATTTGCTACTGCTACCCATTGATGTAGATAGAAAGTGAAGGGTGAAAAAAGCAGCAAGAAGCTGACATTTCTGCTGAGTAAACGTGTTTCCGAGCCAAAACGGAGAGGAACTTCTGCTTCGTCGATTCCATCTCATTTAGGAGCCGCAATGAAACTCTCGACGGAGATTGGAAAAGAACGATCGCTGATATAAACACACCCACGACCTCGATTGTGGTGCTGCTGAAGCCACGATTTCCTTAAGCGACTTACCCGTGATTTAAAACTTAATTAAAGGGTTCAAACAAGACGAACTGTGGTGTTCCTAAAGAAGTATAAGGCAAAAATAATCTTCCACTAATAATTTGTTAGATATTCGACTTTGGGACTGAACTTATTATCAGATTAATTTGAGTGTTCCAAACTGTGTTGTAATAGAGATTAATCCATTGGTCGAAAATTTTATTAGAATATTAATTAATCCTCGAGTTGAAGAATTTGTTAAAATAGAGATTCGTTGTGATTACCAATTTGATAGAATATAGCTTAATTAAAATAGAAACATTTCCTAAGGCCATTAAGCTGACCTGACAGCGGTCAATTCTGGTTAATGAATTGGATAATTCTTTATAGTAATTTACCATAGTTTCACAGAATGAACTGTCAATTTACTATATCCAGTAATAACCACATAAGAAACTATTCTCTCATTCGCAACAAAGCGATAGATCCAAAGGATATTGAAAAAAAAAATACCTTCCGGGCTTAATTCATCCGAAAAACAGAGGGTCGTTACTCACCTGAAAAGAGAGGAAAAAAAGGAAATTAGATCAAAATAACTCTATTTTGTTCCTCCCCAAACTTTTATTACTCATTAAAGCGGGCGTTCTAATAATAGCTTTCTTTACACAGACGAGTGTAAGGGTTAGCGATATGATAGAGTTTCTTTAGCTAAGGTATTTCGCACATTCATTAGATTAAGAGAGAGGAGATGACGTGAAAAGTGTGAGCGAGGGGTGTACGCCAATCTCAAGATGCGGTGAGAAAGGTTCATTTAATAGCCTTTTTCAGCGGCCATGGAAGACATATGTTTAATTACATGGTCTTATATCCTTCGAGACTGTCGTAAAATTTCCTATTTTTTAACAAAAAAAGGCAAGGGCGCGGAATTTAACTAAGGATATTTCAAATGTAAATCTTAAACAGTAAAAATTAACGTAGACAGTGCAGCGTAGGGGGAAGTAAATGGATCCATTCAAAATACCATAAAAATTGCTTAAATCCACATAAACCTGTTAAAAATTACATAAATTCCAAGAAACCAGCCTAAACCTATTGAAACTCATTTCAACCCATCTATATCCCACGAAACCCGCCTAAACCCATCGAAGCCACACAAAAAACACGCTTAAACCCATCGAAGCCACACACAAAAAACACGCTTAAACCCATAGAAACCACACAAAAACACGCTTAAACTCATCGAAGCCACACAAAAAAACACGCTTAAACTAATCGAAGCCACACAAAAAAACACGCTTAAACTCATCGAAGCCACACAAAAAAACACGCTTAAACCCATCGAAGCCACACACACAAAAAACGCGCTTAAACCCATCAAAGCCACGCAAAAAAACACACGCTTGAACCCATCGAAGCAACACAAACAAACCCAAATAAACCCACCGAAACACCAAGAAATCTGATTAAACTTTTTTATTCTAGAGCACTTATCTAGCGACTTCCAGCAAGGGTATGAGTCACCGCAGTTAAAGTTTCAGCCTAGTAATTGGCTACTTGAAAATTCAGGAAGACCAAAGCAAAGAAAAAAAACAAAAAAACAAAACAAACAACAAACAAAAAACGCAAATAATAAGAAACAGAACAAAGGCAAGAAGGAGGAAGCAGGCTTCGGCGTTGAGGGGTGAGGCCCGCTTCCCCCCTGCGCAAGATAATGCGCAGTCATATAAAATGGAGGAGGCCACCTTCCTCCAAAAAGTCATATAGTCCAGGAGTCTGTGAACACTAACTGTCCCGAGTACAAAGGACAAGGGGTAGCAACTCTGCTCATCTGTCTACGGGGACAGGTAACGTGCGTGAAGATCACTCAAACTATCACATTTAACAAGAAGAGTGTGGGGAACAACGCAGTCGTCACAATATGGCGCAGGCGAGCGCTCCATCAAAGGGCGATGCGTCCCGCGAATGTGTGCAATTCAGAGACGACAGAAAGCGGCCTGAATCCGTCGCGGCATTGTGAGGATATAATGGCTTAACCTCCCCGAAACGCAACAAAATCCGAAGAAACTATATTAAATCCATCCCGACCTTAATAAACCCATTTAAACTCATCAACACCGCAAGAAACCTAAATAAACCGCAAGAAACCTTAATAAACCCATTTATACTCATCAACACCGCAAGAAACCAGCCCTAATGTACATAAACCCACCGAATCCCCAAGAAAGCGATTAACCTCACTGAACACCCATGAACCTTGCTTAAAACAACTGAAACCTGACTTAAACCCCATGAAACTTTCTTATGCGTCAAATATGGTTAATTTGCGAAAATACCGTTATCGTTAGCCGAAAATTGCCGAAATATCGGTATCGATTATTGGGCCCAAATGGATATTGGTACATTCATATTCTTCAAAGGCAGTGTCACCTATAAATAAGTTTGGTGATAGATATTCTTGGAGCCCTTCATGGGTTCTTGGAGAATTGATTCTGCATCTCAAAGTTCAAGTAGGTTTTCGAAGTGCGAGTGTGTGAGAGGAACGTGTTCAGACTAGTGGCTGATGGAACAACTTTGGAAATGGGTTTGGTTCAAAAGAAGTTGAATGAGTGTGAGAAAGATGAATCAGGGGGATTTATTATCATTAATGAAAATCGAACTTAAACAGGAGAAGATACAATAGGTTTTTAAAAGGTGTGTAAAGGAATGGATGAAGTTAGGTGAAGTGAATACTTGGAGGTAAGTAGTCAAATTGGACTCTCGCTTCGTTATATTCAGCTGTTTGTGGCTATCAAGGCCTCGGCGAAAAGGCCGCTTTCTATCTCACCTCTTGCCTACTCCATGGCAAACTCATGTTTTCTTAACCGTCCGAAGTTCTCCTAACTCTCTCCCCCCGCATTTAGTTTTAATTTTTGCTGCACTTCTATAAGTTGCATCGAATTCCTCACGGTTAAATTAACGTTCACTTGCGGTCAAATTTATCTTTCCCTGGTAATTGAAATTCCATTCATTTTATTCACTCTGGTCCTAACCATTCAATGTACATATATCCAATGTTGTTCCTCGCAGCATGCGACTATTAATATCCTGCAATTTTAAAACTTTTATTGACTAATTTCTATACATTATATGCATATATATATATATATATATATATATATATATATATATATATACCAGAAAAACACGATAATTATATACCATATATACATCATATATCATATAATACCATTTATATATTATAAAACACACCACATACATGTCATATATTTACCATATATATATACCATATACAGACTGTACTTAAATTGTTATTTTGTTTTAAATAAACCATGAAAACTCCAAAGTATATCCTTGACCTTAGAGAGCATTTACACGTTCTCTCGTTGGTCATCACACAACATTCTCAAATGATGTCACAAAAGTCTTTGTCTTAAGTGGTGACATTCAACAGCTTCAGCCCAAATCAATTGGCTGAGGGATTTTCCTAGATATTTGTCTCAGGCCTCTCTCATAACACTTTGTTTCCATTACTCTATTCCTATTGTCCTTGAATACCTTGTATTCTGACTTGCTACTGTTTTTAAGTTATCCTTTAAGAAATACATTCGAAACATCCAAATATAATCATCACACTGTTTTTTGTTCTTTTGTCAGCGCACATCAAAGCGACTAAAAATAAGCCCAAACACCATTTCTTCGTGAATATTAGGCTTTTTATATCTGAACATAAAAAGATTTCACTCTTCAAAAAATATCCTGACCTCACTTGAAATACCATATACACATCACATATAAAGTGTCTTTCAAAAAGATCAGAACGACTGTATTTCTATTACATCTTCCAAAATTTTTGCCATAGAAAACCGTTTCCAAATTATGTAAGGGCAAAGATAATACAAATTGGGATAAATAAGACGAAAGTTAGCCTATTGGCAATTTACTAAAAAATGGAAGTGTACAAAAGGATCCGAAAAACAGCGCAAAAATTGTATATATAAATAATAACGATTAAACTATCAGTGCAAAACATTTGTACAAGTTATAATTAATTAGTATTTTTCATGAAAAACCCTCTATTCTAGACGATGCTTTAACATCTCCTGCCGGAGAAACGAACCAACTGCTGACACTATTTGGGAAGTAGTCTTGCTCCATGCATCTTGGATGACTTTCCAGAGTTCTTGGACCTTTTTTTGATTCATCACTTTAGACCTCTCTTCGAGTGCCTTCTTAACATCTTTAATTGGATCGTGTTCCAGACATTGTGGAGGCCGGTTAATAACAGATATGTGCTCGTCGTCCAAGAAGGTCTTCACAGACTTGGTTGTGTTGAAAGGGGTTTTAACTTGCATAAAAATTGCATGTTTGGCTTTAGAAGCTGGCAATAGGGCAAAGCATACATTCGCAACAATTCCTTGTACACTTGTATGTACATTTAATGTGCCTCGTAAGCGCACAAGTGGCACAGTAACTTCTACTGACATCATGCAACAGACAATGAAACATGATGCGCCTAACTTTTCACTCTTTTTACTGAAGTGTAAACACAATCTTTCGCTTGTTCTGTTACGAACGAACCCTTTGTCTTCAGATTTGAACGAATTGAACTTAGATTCGTAAGTGAAATGGGCCTGACTTGATTGGTCATCCGTCCATTTAACATGCTCAGTGGCGAATACAAGACGAGCCATATTGTTCGTCGGACTGATCAATGGCTTGACCGCAGGTGTACGAGCGTGAAGATTGCCTTCTTCCAGCCAACGTGGAGACATCGATGTCGAAAATCTCACTAATCTCCTAAGAAACCACTACAGCCGTCTTGAAACGGCCATTCTTTACAATTTGAGTAATGGATCTATCTTTCCTTTTTAATGTCTTCCTTGGCTTACCGGTTGATTTTCGAGCTTTAAATAAACTTATTTTGTCATAGCTTGGCAGAATATTATGAAATTATACTTTGGGAGCAATTCACACTCTCTGAAATGGCTTCAATTGAAATACCATCTTGGTAGGGCAGCTTTATGATCAGCTCGCGAACTGAGAGAGGCGGGGCAGATTTTTTAGGCATTTTACCTGGACGACAGCTGGCAAGTGAATGACCTAACGTAGAGGAGATTGAACCGAAGTTCGTTGTTATTCAAACATTGTTGGCTCTCTCTATTATAAACTCAAGTGTTTGGATCATTTGATACACTTCAATTTCTTAGTAAGTTGCTTATCTGGTTATATTTTTCGTTTAATTCATCCAAATTTGTATAACTTATACCCTTAGGTAGTTTATAGATGTAGGTTATCCTACCCCAATTTTGAAAACCTTGAATGTTCTCTGGCATAATTCATGGAATATGTTGTGATAGAGATACAGGCATTCTAATCATTTGGGATGGTACTACATATACATATCATGAGTTTCACAAACTGTAAATGTAACTTTAACTAGGAGAAAATAGAAAAGCAACGAATTCCAAGCACTTTTAAACTTTAATTAAATTAATTTCTATTCATTGTAAGTTAAATTCGTATTTACATATAACATTGAAACGCCACATATACATCATACATACACCAGATACACACATTTACACCATATATATATACAAGTAACTGTGTATTGTATTACATTGTTTTAATATCAGCCAAAGTAGAGCATTTCTGATATAATCGTAGGCTTCCTAAATGGAGGACATAAACAGGATGTACTTTATATCTACCATAGTTAGTTTAGTGTGACCAAAGTTGGAGCCTGCACGATCTCGGTGTATTCCACGTCCCCTCAATTTCCTGTGTATTGATAGGGAATGATCATCCTTATGAGGAGTTTCAATGCTACTCCTACATTCTATCTACATAGACGTTTGGAGATGCTCACAAAACTACTCCGTCCAACCTCTTAATTAGGCCTGATAGCGCCATGTAACCTTTGCGGAAGGAGAATGAGACGGTAAAACATCCTCGCAGCAAGCAAACTACAATTTCGTTGAAAGTTGATTCATCTATGATCGCAAGAAGTAATTATACCCAGTTTTTTTTATTTTCCTCTGCTTACCGAGCATAATTTTTTAATGTAGACATTAAAATGGAGCAACAAAATCAGTTCTGGTTTTATCTTAGTCAGGAATGGAAGAGGGCAGTCAGGAACATCCCGGATTGCGGCTTCTTCTGAGGCAAGGACGGCTCGAAGAAAACGGAATGATGCAAACGGATTGAAGAAAACGGGTCGGGGAAAACGGGTCGAAAAAACGGGTCGAAGAAAATGGGTCGAGGAAAACGAGTCGAAGAAAATGGGTCGATGAAAACGGGTCGAAGAAAACGGGTCGAAGAAAACGAGTCGAGGAAAATGGGTCGAAGAAAATGGGTCAAGGAAAACAATCGAAGAAAACCGTTAAGGAAAACGACTTGAAAAGGCGTCTTTTAAGGGACACGATTTTCTTAATATACTTTTTATATATTTTTTACCGCGTTCACCTGGCAGCGGTGAACGAGAGTAAAGAGACCGAAAAAAATAGATATTTAACAATACAGAATGAAAAAAAACTAATTCAATAATAAACTTGCATATAAAATTACAATTTAAATAAAACTAAATAAACCCGAAACTATTAAAAGGGGAGGCACGCCTCCTTCACTGACCTAAGGTTGAAAAACAATCGAAGATACCAATATCCCACCACAATCAGGTGCTTTTAAATACGTATGAAAATAGTGGACTTGAAATTTGCCCCCACATATACCTGTTTCTTGTTAAATGGGAAGATACTTCAATCTCAAAATTCAGTTCATAAATATATACAAAACTTTAGCTAGAAATTATCCCCTACATTTTCTGAATGGGAAAGAGAGAATATTTGTGATAAATGGTGGGTGTGAAAGAGGGTGATGGTTAATTCTAACACAAATACATGGGAACCACTTCTGCTAGAAGATGTACAAAAATCACCTCACCACCTACACACAAGGTTTTGAACAACTTTACAAATTTACAATTCAAAATACACTTTAGAAGAATTGTTAGACTTTTCTTAAAACTTGGACATCTCCGCCAGAAAGTTTGTAAAAGGAGATCTGTAAAGAAAGTAATGAAGATGGAAGAAGTCAAAGTGGCTGGTGAATATACATACAGTACCGTCCTAAACTAGAGAAAAAAACAACAAAATCTACATTTTCGTAAAAATACCAATTTGTTGTGATCTCTACTGGTACCACCAGCCTGCATACTAGTAGGACCGATTCACTTCCGAAACCATGCAGGGCATTGCTGGCTCAAAGTGAATTTAGAGAACGTTGAACGAATACTCTTTACTCTGGAAGGTTGGAAAGAAAGAGATTGGATTTGCGCTTATTTATAGTAAATAATTAATTTATCGATATTAATTTAATAGGCGGAATAATATAGTAACATATTAAAAACGTAGAATTATTCTCTTTAATGGAAAATAGTAAAGACAATTAAATCGCTTTTATTGCTTTGAATTTATTCGCTTCACTTTAGGCACTGTTGAAACAACTTTAACATACAGTAAAAAAGCATAATTATCAATTCACATATAATTACAGTGTTTCAACCGTTCATGAAGTGAAGCCAATAAGTTCACTACAATAAATGCGATTTAATTGTCTTTAGTAATTTCCATTGAAGTGAATAATTATATTTGTTTATGTTACTATATTATTTCACATATCAAATTAATATCTATAAATTAATTATTTGCTATAATGAAACACAAAATCCAATCTCTTTCTTTAAAAACCTTCCAGTGTTGAGTAGCGCTCATGTCGTTTGATACCATTTCATTCTTTTATTTTCTCCTCCTTTTTGTAAGGTATTAAGTTTTAATGTTTTTATGTTGGTGAACAACGAGTGCTTTTATGTCTTTTGAAATACAAGATTTTATTCAACTACGCGTAGTATTGTTGGAAGAAAATTTGCTAAATAATAGATTTGTACTCTTTAGTCTACTTACACATTATGCCGATTCTTCTATACCCTTCCATAAGAGCTGCCCTAACTACAAAATTATGGCACCTGTTCGACATATTTGTAATCTGCTTCTATCACTTTCCTGTCTTGGTATGCTCCAGACCAGAGCAAATCTTGATTCATCATAATAAATTATGGTGTGCCACAAAGCCTGAAATTTCTCTTTGTATCCTCTTAGCGACATTCGAAGAGGAGACTACGTGGTGCGTAGTTCCCCAACGATGACATTTTCCCTTTGACGGTAGAGGAAGTCGAAAGATGTCTTATAAAAGAGGCTAAAATAGAAGAGGACAAAGAACATGCATCTCTTATACCAAATTTCTTATCTGCAACAAGAGCAAAACTCCTTTGGGAAAAAGTCTCCGAAATCGATAGCTTAAGCAAGAGGGTGGGAGAGGGGGGAAGGCCATCATTTCAATAAAGCTCTCCTCGTTCAGCTATTTGGTGGTTAAACAAACATCCAGAGCAAACATCTTAGAAGAAGCTCTTGTCGCCTGTTTACATTCTCGAGAAAATGCCACGGAGGATTCCTGGAACAAAGTGATATGAAAATAAAGATTTTGTGGAAGAGCTATGATATACATATTTTCTACCTAAAATGATAGTACGAGGGGTGGTGAATAAGTTTTGCGAATCAGTAGGGCAAAACAGAGGAAGGGGGATGGCTGTTTGTGGGGGTGTTAGGACAAGTTATGACAAGTCAGGACCTGCAGCCGCACGATCCTGCGTCGTCTATTTAAGAAGCAGTAGCTGATCGCAGATCGTCAGTCACAAATTTGTCAACAACGGAGAAGGTTGAACAGCGCGCAGTGATCAAATTTTTGACCAAGGAAGGCAAGAATGCAAAAGAGATCCATGAAGGCACGTTGCAGTGTACACCAACACCGCCCCTTCCTATGCAAACATTGCTCGCTGGAATAGGAGGTTCCGCATTGATCGTGAGTCCCTTGAAGATGACCCCCATCCAGGACGCCCGTCAGACGTGACCAACGAACACAATGTGGCCCGTGTGGAGAGGATGATCCTCGAAAATCGACGGGTGGAGGTCGAAGAAATCGAGCGAGAACTTGGAATATCACATAAAAGTGTTATCAACATGATCCACGACAATTTGGCCATGACCAAGGTCTCTGCCCGTTGGTTCCTTAGAAACCTAACGCCCCATGATCGACTTCAACGTCGTCAAAATCCACAAGGCAAGAGTTCCACAAGCTGCCCTGCGCGAGTGCGGATTCGAGGAGCTCAACCAACCCCCCTACAGTTCAGATCTGGCCCCTAGTGACTACTTTTTATTCCGCCAGTTCAAGGCTGCACTGCGTGGAGGCCGGTTTGGGGACGATGAAGATGTCCAGCTCGCCGTCCAGGAGTGGATTGAACAGCAGTCGGGAGGTTTCTGGTTGTCGGGAATTCGAAGCCTCAGGGACAAGTGGCGCAAGTGCATTGAAGTCGAGGGTAGTCATATTGAAAAATAATAAAACATGTTTCCTCATATCTCGTTTCCTTATAACCGAATTGCAAAACTTATTGACTACCCCTCGTATATTTAGTATATTTCTCTACCTAAAATATATCCGTCTTCTGGTGCGTGTTTTCTTACCACATTGTCTGTTAAAGATTCGGGTTTGTTTTATCGTGATATTGAACTTGTTATGAGGTAAGGAACTTGGCGTAGTTTAAAATTAACTCCATGAATACGTGAATATAACATTAAGAATTAGTAGAAACAAAAACTAAAACTAAAAGTGGAACTGGGATAGGCAGGTGGGAAGACTTCAAAACTAGAGAAGAGATGGAAATATAAGAGAAAGAAGTTCAGTTAATAAAAGACAACCCGAAAGAAGACCAATAACATAATGGCAAAATGCCCTTCAAAATATTTATTTGAAATTGCACACAAGCGAAAAATATAAAAAAAAACAATGAGAAAAGCTTTCTTTGAACAGTATATATACATATACACATAGACATATACAGTCCCTCTGCCAAAAGTATAAAGCACCTGTCTTAGATTTATATTTAGGAATATTTAATAAAACCTTCTAGAAATTATCAGAATATTCATACAATTTGCATAATAATAATGTATATTTTGCTAATATAGTTGAATATTTGTTAATATGTTTGAATTATTTAGTATTTTACTAAATGGTGGGTAAATCATAAAAAGGCATGTTTTTTTAAATCAGAATCGAGCCAATATTTCTGAGGTTTAAGGTTAAATTTATAACTATTCTATCTTCAATATCTTTCTAAATAAGTACCAAAACTAAAACTAAAGAAATTACAGAAGCACAGATAGCTAAAAAATTGCTGAAAGTATAAAATATTCAAGATATGCTGTCCAACCCTCTATAAAACGAAATCAAGAGACCAAGAGCTTCGTATCAAGGAAGAGAAGTGACAGAAAACGTCTTAAAACACCCATATAAAACATCTATCATTCGGGCTTCACTAAAGAATTGCAGTAAAACATCTTCAGACGTGCTGAGGAATTCAATGAAGCTTCAAGTTTAAAAATATCACACGGATCAGTTAGAAAGAGGCTTAAAGATCAAGGGCTAAAGGGGTGCACGGCGAGAAAGAAGCCATGGATATTTTAGTTTAACAGAAAATAATCTACCGTGGGCTATAGAAAATAGGGACACATGAACAATGGTCTAAAGTTATCGGGTAGGATGAAAGTCATTATCAAGTATGTAAGAAAAACTAGTATAATTTTTTCTTACATTTATGTAATTCCATTTAAATATATCTTGGAACAAAAGTATTTAATAATTTAAATTTTTGTAACAAACACTTTCTAAATTAAGTCCGTATGTGTGGCTTTGGCCACATGGATGTAAGACTTTACCTTTTTATTCATGTACAGATTTGATGTACACATTTACGCATCAATTTACAATAAATACCGTTCTTTCTCTCTTTCAGGATCTAATACTTTAATTTCTAAGGGATCCTACCGTTGAGAATGATTATTTTGATGTAAACTTCAAATTTAAATTTCGAATTTAAAACTTTGAAGGGGAAAAAACAAGTCATATTCTGTTCTTACTATAACAATAATAAACCACCTCTACACTCCATGCTCATAAGAGTAGGTGAAACCCCGCGTGTACTGCAAAAGTGTTTAGAAGAGTCAATTAAAACAGTTGTTTTAAGAAATAATAGATTGGTATATTGCATAAAACCGCTTGGTGTGCATATAGAGCGTCTCCCATCATACCCGATGCAGTATCATTGCTATAATAACCGTATATTATCAATTAGTATATTCCAATTTAAATGAAAAATCCTGATCTATTTCAACTCGTTCAATTAGAATTAAAGATGAATGAAAAACTTGAATAATAAGCTAATAAACGAAAAAAGGTTTAATGTATCGCTCGTTTTCCTTTATTTACCGGACCGATTATATTTTTCCCATTTTGAGGGAAAATTAAAATTTTGCGAAAGCAGATGGTTCGAATTTAAATTAGTGTAAATCACGAAACGAGCTATAAGAATATTTGAATACCTTCCACGATTAAACACTAATTATGCATATTTGCCATGAGCTGCATAGCTTTGATTAAATTTCTTGTCAATGCTTATTAAATGCCCCGTTTTATTTATTGATCTTAGATCAGATGAGGACAATCTTCGTCTGATTAGTCATGCTTCTGAATCTTATACCCAGACAGGGCTTTGAGATTTTATTTTGGCTCTTTTATTACAACCTGTTGTGAGGGCGTCTAAGTTTTATAATTAGACTACAAACACAACAAATAAATTGATTACATTCGTTAATCGACTGGACCTGCAATGACAGAAGAGACAGGAGATACGAGGGACAGGAGGAACAAGAGGGATCAAAAGAGAGACAGAAGACAGAGACGGGAGAGATAGAGAGATAAAGACACGTCAGAAAGAGAAATAGGAGAAGGAGAGTGGAAAGATGGAAAGAGAGAGGGAGATAGAGAGTAAGAGATATCGACGAGAGCAAAAGAAGATAGTATGAGGTCGTCACGGAGAGAACCGACATCTTTAGTTACCGCTTCGTTATCTATTAATTAATTTAACTTTTTAACAATCTGGAATAAATACAGTAATAGGACATTTTTGAGATCGAAATATTTAATATCAATCCAGGGTAGTGGTCCTTGTTACTTCATTCCCTCTTACTTCTCTTACACTCTTCTCTTCTTTGATATCAGGTTGGATCCAAAATAATGTCCGATTTTAGAGCATAAAGTTTTAGATAGAATTTATTACGGTAGTGTCTATCGTTATCCTTTCGGAATGCCGCAATAAGTAATTTACACAATTTTATTTCAAATTATAAAAATATTGTTCATAATCTTCTTGGGTATTCACCCCTTTTTCCTGCCATATAAGATCACATTAGATATTTTTTCACTCTATGAGTTTCATAAGGTGTCAGTGCAAGTACAGCGAAAAACTCCATTCAAAGCACTTATGGGGATGATGGGGCAAATGAAAGAAGTTGTAGGAGGTGGTTTTTCCGTTTCCGAAGTTAGGACTTAAATCTAAAAAGAATGATCTAATGAAGGTCGTCGAAAAGGACTTGATTTAGAAGAGTTAGAAGCTCTTGTCAGAGCAAATCCTGCTACAAATTCTAGGGGCCTCGCAGAACAATTTAACGTAACCCATGCGACTGTCCTACACTAGCTGAAATGGATTTGAAAGGTTCCATTGATTGAAAAATGGAACTAGCACGAACTGTTCACGGCGAATCTGCAGTAGCACGTTGCTTGCTGTTAGTTATTGCTTTCACAACACCTTCAGGGAGCATTTTTTGACAGATTTGTTATTGGTAATGAGAAGTGGAGCCTTTATTAAAACGTTAAACGCCGCCGTTCGTGGATCAGTCGAGGAAGCCGAATTTCTCAACAACCAAGATGAGGACTTCATCCCCAAAATATCATGCTGAGTGCATGGTGGGATATTGAAGGAGTAACAACAAGGAGTAACAACAAGGAAAGAAGGTACCCTAGGAGACCTTACGGTCCATTCAAAGAGGGTACCTTTGGACTAGCAATTGAGCGGGCACAAGGCTGCTCAATTGTTTTGCGTCCCTAAACGGCCACTTTTCAAGAACTTGTCTAGTCTTGACTTGAACTGGTCAACAGATTCACTGTTGACAACTTCCACTGGAAGTGCGTTCCACATACCGCAGATACTGTAAGTGAAAAAATTTCCACACAGATTGCGGTTGTAACGCTTCAGTTCAAGTTTGTAGCCGTGATTGCGCGTTCTGTTCTCACTCAGTGTGAACATATCCCGGTAGTCAACATTGTCGAACCCTCGAAGTATTTTAAAAACTTCGATGAGCTGACCACGCAGTCTACGGGTTTCCAGCGAGAACAGATCTAATTCCCTTAGTCTATCCTCATAACTTTTATGTCGGATAGAGGGAATCAGCTTGGTTGGCCTGTACGCGTTCCAATCTCGCGATGTCCTTTCGCAATGAAGGACTCCAAAATTGTACGGCATACTCCAGGTGCGGTCGGACAAGTGAGTTGTACAGGCACAGTACAATCTCCTGGTTCCGATAACCAAACTGGCGCTTAATATAGCCTAGCATCCTTTGGGCCTTTTTCTCCGCTTCAATGCACTGTTTCGAGAACTTGAGGTCACTAGTGATTGTTACACCCAAGTCCTTCTCAGTGTCACTCGATTCAAGAGCAGTGCCCTTAAGGATATACTGAGATTGGGGGTTTCTGTGGCCGATATGCATCACTTTGCATTTGCCCACGTTAAAAGGCATCTGCCACATGTCCGACCACTCCCCAATCTTCCCAAGATCTTCCTGCAGGCGGGCAGTATTTCCATCCTTTGCAACGTTCATACCAAGCTTGGTATCGTCGGCAAATTTGGAAATCTTGGCAACCATGTCACCGTCCATGTCGTTTACGTAGATGATGAATAGTAGTGGTCCCAGGACAGAACCTTGAGGCACCCCGCTAGTAACGGGCACCCACTCAGAAGACTCTCCATTCACTACCACCCGTTGCCGTCTGCCACTTAGCCAGTTCTCGATCCAGCCGGCTACCTTTCCGTCTATGCCTAGCGCTCGCACTTTCCGGAGAAGGCGGCGGTGTGGTACCTTATCAAAGGCTTTCTGAAAGTCTAGGTAGACCACATCCACCGCCTTGTCCCGATCATGCTCACTGAAAACGAAGTGGAAGAATTCCACAAGGTTCGTCAGGCATGACCGTTGCCTTCGGAAGCCGTGCTGGGAACTCTTCAGTAGCAGGTTTGACTCTAAATACGACGTCACTTTGTCCACCATGATGCTTTCCATGAGTTTACCGACTATCGAAGTCAGACTGATAGGTCGGTAGTTCGACGGTTGGTTACGGTCTCATTTCTTGAAGATAGGAGTCACCTCCGCCTCACGCCAGTCTCTAGGAACGCATCCGGTCCGGATTGACATGTTAAAGATAGCGCACAGATGTCGTGATACTTCATCGCACACTTCCTTCAACACTTTAGGTAGAAACCCGTCCGGTCCAGGGGACTTATTCGTCTTTAGGTCAGAGATCTTTTTCTTTATTTCTCCTTCGGTGAAGTCCATTGCCTCCAGCTTTTCCCCCCGAGTAGGAATCCGTCGGCTGGGGAATGGGACCACACTCTTCAGTAAACACTGAAGAGAAGTAGTCGTTGAGGAGGTTGGCATTTTCTGCATCTGAATGCTTTAATGTCCCCTCCTCATTTCTCAAAGGGCCAATCGTTCGACGGATTGGTTTACGGCTGTTCACATATCCAAAAAACTCCTTGGGATTCTCTTTACAGAGTCTCGCCACTCGGAGTTCCTCAGACCGCTTAGCCGCCCTTATACTGGACTTCACTCTCCTGGCTAGCCTCCGGTATTCGTCAAAGTCACCCGAGATCTTCGATTGCCGGTACACATTTCTCTTCTCCCTAAGCAGTTGGCCGATTTCTCGATTAAACCACTTTGGTTGAACAGAGGACCGACGGGAGCATTTCAGAGGGATAAAACGCGATTGAAGACTCATGAATGTGGTTTTGAAACTGTTCCAAGAGTCTTCAACAGCATCGCACTCTTCTAGCCTCGCGTTAGTCAGTCCCGCGCGTAGACCTGCAAAGTCTGCTCTTCTCAAATCCAGTTTCCTTGATTTACTAGTTGCAGGCTCTGCCTTGGGGACTTTGACTACAAATCTAATTAGTCGGTGGTCACTGCCACCGAGCTCTTCGCCAACAGAGAGGTCCTAAACGATGTCATCCTCAGAGGTGAAAACCATTACAAACTGTTAAACAACAATAAATCAATTAATTTTAATCTCTAGTGCAGTCAAATTCGTCGTTTGACGAAGGGGTTGACATCCTCCATCAGGATAATGCTCGTGCTCACACAGCTCGAATGAGCAAAGATCTCTTAAAGGAGGTCGGTTGCGAAATATTGCTTCATCCTCCATTCTTCCGACCTTGGTCCTTCTGATTATGACTTGTTGTTTACGGTATTAAAGAACCATTTGGAGCGTCTTCGGTTGAAATCAAGAGAAGAGGTTGAAAACGAGTTAGATTAATATTTTGCATCGAAACCTAAAGAATTTTACAAGCGTGCCATTTATAAGCTTGTTGACAGATTGAGTGAGGTTCTAGGAAGCAATGAAGGTTATAATTATGATTAAATATTTCCAATAGTCATAGGTTTTTCATTTTTAATATATACACTGAAATTGGACATTACTTTTAATTGAATTCAAACCTGATAATTTTAATTATGTCAATCATTTCTTACACATCAACTATCTCTCTCTCTCTCTCTCTCTCTCTCTCTCTCTCTTTCTCTCTCTTTCTTGACTCTATGTGCACTATTCTAATACCCATTAATGAGGATCTAATCTGATATCCGATATTTTGCGATAGACTCATTTTTCTAATCGGATTAGAAGAAATTTTGCTTATTCAACTATTAAATTTTGATAGCGAGTTTTATAATGCAGTGGAAAACGACCAATTCTCTATCAAGAATATCTAAGATTATCTATCAATTGACAAAAGATTTTTTTCCGTTTCACTTTTCGTTTTTCTGAAATTCACTAAGGAAAATATTTATTGTTTTTAATGAAATTAAAGATTGTAATAAAAAATCAGGAAATTTGTTCATTAATCCAATAAAGGAATGGAAATTTGAGTTTCAAGGGGGAATATTCACGTTTTTTGATAATGTTAAATATTCAGGCGAGGTTTATGTGTAGGTGTTTTTGACAAGTTAACCATTTTTTTTTCAAAAGTAAATTCAGCTGATACAAAACATAATACCATTTAAAATAAGAGATCATAGATTCCTAAAATAATGATTACTCAATGTACTTATTTATTAATTTATTCACTCTTTCATTTATTTATAGAAAAGCAAAGAAACAACGGTTGTATCTCAGAAATACTCTTTTATTTTTAATAACTTCGTGAAGAAAGTGATGAAGTTAGGGGAAAAGAACTTTTATGGAAGGTACACATCATATATAGTCACATGGGTGCCAGAAAACGGCAGAGGTACCAACAATTATAAAAGCGCATTATTGATAGTAACTTAAAATTCTAGAGCAAATTTCTTAACAAATTTTTGTAAGGAGAAATTTTTTAAGAAAGTGAAAAATTTATAAAAGTAATACATATAGAACGAGAATTCTGAAGAGTAGAAATCTACAGAACCTGCTCCAATATTAAAGCTGGTTCTTCAAATTCAGTGATTGAAGCCGGAAGACCACACATTCCTCTCGATGTCGGCTGTAGAAAAAGGATTTCTTATATCATACTTTCCTCGCGCAACCATTAAAAAGGGCACAAGACTCATTCCACATGATCATCATCGGGATAACAGGAAACAACATTACACAGGTGAGTTACCAAAAAGAAGAAAGGCGTACCAGCAGATCAGCAGGAATGGCATTGAGCCATTGCATGAAATCGCTCATTTCGACAGAATACGAAGTCATTTGTCATCATTTTAAAACTTGACTATGCAGACACCATCAATATCCTACTCAAGAATCTAATAAAATGCTCCAAATTTTGCAATTTTAAGTCTTTAATATAATAACTGCATTGTTTATGTCTAACAACTGGGGAATTTTACATTCAACAACTTTTATGATCAAAAATGGGAACAGGATATTTAAGGTAGAGCAAATAAAAGTGTAGGAAGAAAGTAATAAAAACAGAAGAAAGAAAATGAAATAGGCTTTGATGACCTTAAAACGGGATTCATGTGTCAGCTGAAAGGTCAGTTTATAATGAAATTTAGTTCATTGTTAGGAAATAATATATTTGCATGGGAAGGTTTTATGCCTCAATTGAGATGGAAGAAGCTTTTTAAAAAATTGTTAACCTGACAAAAAGTGAAGAGAAAATAAAGAGAATGAATGTCAGTGGAAGAAAATCAAAGATAACGTCATATCTTTTGAGATGAACGAATTTCAAACACAATGACAAACACACTAACCCATCCGCAAACATACTGTTCCTCCTTTCTTAGGAACCCAGACTCATCTTCATAATACCCAATGAAACATAGCTAGATGAGGAAAATTCGGTTACGCCTGCTGCTTGGACCCCACGGGGGTGTTCTTTTGTCGACGTTGCTAGACGCAGGGGACGTAGTGGTGGTTTTGGTTTAAGTACTGCCCCATACATCCTTCAGTCTCGCATTTTTAAATTGAATCTTCAAACACTTTCGAAGCTCTGCTTGCGACCTTGCCTTTGAAACCCACTCTGACACTTGACATCGCTTATCTTTCCCAAGACATCCCACGGAGAGATTCTTTGATAAGCTGCGCAAATTTTTTAATTTTTAATAAAACACTTTCCAACTGCTCTGCAACCTTACTTCTTCTAGGAGATTTGAAAATTCACCCTAAATACCCCCTCATATCTATGAATTCGCGACATATTTAAGTTTTATACTCTTTTTCAATGTCTCATTCCACCATCACACACATGGAAATACATACACTTGGCATAGTCAGGTTTTCTCTTCCAGGTTGATAGCCTAAACATAACTCACTTTTCTACAGCTATTTCTGAAGACTTTTTCTCGTTCACGCTCGTACACAACCCATAAGCCATCACCTGCCTCCATTTTTTTAAATATAAGCACTGTTCTGGCGGTTGCCACCAAGGAAATAACCGACAAAACATTTCACTTGCCTATTCTTAGGCTATATTAAAATAACAAGAATAAAAGGAAAGAAAATACGACAATATCAATTATAAGAAAACCGACTAAACCAAAGGACAAAACCCATCTAGATACAAAAAAGAAAAAGGAATGTTTATGCGCTGGGGGGGATGCCCGCTTCCACCTGGGCTCGACTATGCGCCTAATACTCAAATAGTGTATAACACGACAGTCTGGAGTGCACGAACGTGTGTCGAGTACAAGGGATACGATGGTAGCGAAGAGAAAACGCGCGCGAACTGAGATATTCTACAAGAATGTGCATGGCAGATTAGGACGGGGGAGGAGTAGACAGTCGCTACAATAAGGAATTGAAGGGGAATTGGGGTGGAGAGGGTATATGGGAAGATTCGCGGCGTAATAGTACGTAACTTTAGATTTCAGTCGCCATCTCTCACCTTCATTACCATGTAGCCATTACTGGGCATTATACATAATCTCCTGTACATTAGTGGTGTATGGCAACCAACTCACCCATTAAAAACTGCCTCCAAACCTTATCATCGTTGGTCCTCTTCAACGAACCAAGAGGGGATGATATGATATCTCCTGTCTCTCTCTCTCTCCCTTTCCAGTTAGAAATTGCTATAATCTGTAATGACTCTCAAAATGCCTGGTAGTTCTTTGTCTCAAATCCTCTTCCCCTGCTTCAACATACACAGAGCAAGGAAGAAAAAAGGGTTGGGTTCGGGCGCTCAGTCCTTGCAGACTGTTCAGCGCCTTCATCCGTGCGATAATTTGCTACAATCCTTACATGTCTCAGAACACAGAACACAATCTCAAGATCCTTCCGCCTCGCATCAGCTGCGAACCAATGCCTTGAAGGCATTGGAGTTATATCAGTCTGTATACCATCATCGAAGGGCAACGCCGCCCTTTTATCCAATATATGTCTTTGAACATAAGCTAAATTTCCATATAATTTGTTGAAATTCACAAATTACAACCTATTTCTTTGGTATATCTGCTGATTACCATTACTTGTGTAATGAGATGACCTTGATTACAGACCTTTACTTGCTATGGCTATGTATGTTGATTACGGCTAGTTAATTGTACACTTAAGCCCATAATTGTACATTTAAACATGAATGTAAATTCAATCACAAAAGTACATTCAAGGGCATAATTTGATAATCACAAATTCTGCATACAAATATATAATTGTAAATTAAATCACAAATGTACATTCAAGCAAATAATTCTACATTCCCTCACATAATTGTAAATTCAAGCACAAAATTACACACTCAACTATAATTCTAGATTCTAGGACAATATGGTACATTCAAGCAATTAGACGTATACTATCATATAGTTGTATATTCAAGCATAAAATTGTACATCAAAGCACAAATTTGTACATTAAAACACAAATTGTACATCATAGCAGGAAATTTTACATTTAAGCATAATATTGTGCATTCAAATAATTGTTTATTCAAGCTTATTATAACTACATAATTACAAATGTAAACACATAATTTTCATTCAAGTACGGAATTGTACATTAAGAGCAGACATGTGTTAAATCAATCACAGATTTATAAGTTCAAGCATAAATTTGCACATTCACGAACATAGTTTTATATTTAATTACGTAATAGTACATTCAAGCGCATGCGTACATAATCACAAGTACATTCAGTCATCTATTTGTAAATTTAAACACAGTTGTAAATTGGGCCACAAACGAGGCCATTTATTGTCTCTACTAAATAAATTCAAGAGCAAACTTCCACCGTTCCCTCTATAAAAGAGATAATAATCGCAAGGTGATTTCGCCGCTAGAAATAAAACTATCGATAATCATATAATTGAAGAATAAAAATATACCTCATGCTGACTGCAGATGGCCTTAATTGATGCATATTGAACTTCATAAACCATCTAAAAATAAAATAATCGCCAAATAAACAACTTCAAAAGTGAAGTACACTGCTTCGAACTGAGTACTCCACCTTGCTTCTGCGCCAGGTCTTTTAGAGAATAAACATTTAGACATATTTACTAGTTTAATTATAGATATGTTTTATATTTGTATATTTCTATCAAACTTGCTAATAATTAGAGAATGATCTTATAGATGTTAATGGGGAGATAAATGTCCATAATTGAAATATCCTTAAGAAGTTCTGAATTGATTGAGGGAAATAAATATATAATAGATGAGTGAATAAAAAAGTAGCGATAGTAGGCGACATCTAGCACATCAAATCCGCGAAACAGGTAATTGCTGGAGTCAACCAGCATGACCAGCTGATTACTAAATACTCATCCAACCTCTGCGTCGCTTCTTCTATTAACCATACACACAAGCTCACTGTATTTAGCCTCACCATGTTTCAATGAAACATATTTGTAATAAAATTAATAAAAGCCGAGCAAAATCATTAAAACTCAAGGCTATGGTGAATGAGTCTCTTGACCTAATAAAACTACATCTCACAAAAATATTCCGTTATGCTAATTTTATTAAGTGCTAAAGGGCTCATTATATAAAAAATACCTAATTATCAGTCCATTTCATCTAATAAATATTAATATTACTGAAGATATTAATATTCTTATAGCACTTGACTAAATCGAAAAGCATTTTAATTTCCTTAAAATATTCATCCCCTCGAAACCAAGGCTATTTAACAACTCCGCTCTCTCCCGTTGATCAATAAAACGCCAATAAATCAAACCAAAAGTTCACGGCCATCAAGTGGTTTTCTTTCATCTCATTAGGTCGTGACCTGATTCAGAAAGAGATACGTGAATGAGTTCCCCATGCCCTTTAAAAAGACTTAAAAAGACTCGTGTAACATCATCTTCCTTCAAATGACTCGTAAAACATCACCGCCCTTAAAAATAAGACTCGATTTTGGACATGCCAACAGAACCTTCCTTTCAACATTGCAATTTCAAATCCGAATAAATCATTCGCCTCATTCATTAACTTCACTCACCGTGGAAGCTTTTAATTGATTAATGTTGACTCTGGGTTTCTCTTTCGCTCACAAATTGACTTACCTGAATAAATTGAAATTGATTATGTTAATTAATTTTAAGGCAAAATTAATTGCCATTAAATTGAACGAAAATCAACGCAACATGAACGCTTATCCTAAATTTTGACAACTGGTCAATCAAGTCAATATTGACCCTTTTCCTGTTGAGGTTGGTGCGTATCAACGCCAATATATTATCGCCATCAGTTCTCCTCTTTTAAGCCCTATCAAGCACAGTCTCTCATCCTCATTTCCATGCTAAATTGACCATTTAGCAATGGGTTGCGTTGTGGTGTAGGATCTTGTCAGTGGGGATTTGCCTCTGGGCCTAATACCCACTCATCCCAATGGCGAGTTCGGATTATGGGACTCGAATTATTACTTTGAGGCGAATTGAAATATTATCACGAGAAACAAATGTGCTAAAGACATCAATTAATCAACCGAGTCATTATATTAATACACTCATAAATTATCTTTCAAATCTGCGAATCTTATCAATCAACCATATCCGAATCCCCTCTAGACTCTTTTCAATCAACCCCCTATTAATATAACATCAATTCATTATCAATTGAACGAGCCCAATTCAATTAACCCGCATAGGTCATTATCAATCAAACATCGCCTCATTATTCAAACTAATCCTATTAGTCACCAATAAAATCCGACTCTTTATCAATTCAATTATAAATCTTTATATGTGAACCACGTCGACTCCTCGTCAATCAACCACGTCAACTTTTTATCAATCAACCTGATCAATTTCTTAACAATCAACCACATCTACTGCATATATCAACTCCTTTAATTTTAAACCAATCAATGCCGTAGGATCCTCATCAATCAACATATTCTGTTCCATCAATTAACCACAACATCTCACATCTCACCAATCAATCCCGTTGACTCCTCATCAATCAACCCCGTCGATCCTTCATCAAATAACGGCTTCGGTTTCTCATCTTTTCGATCAACCCTGTATATAACATCAAATAATCCCGTTGACTTCTCACTTGACTTCTCATTGATTTTGCTTACCCTTAACAATCAACTCCATCGACTCCTTAACAACCCCTTCGATTTCCTATGATTCAAGTCCTTCCAAAGTCTAATCATCCAAATCTCTGCTAAGTCTAATCACTCAAACTTCGTGATTACTTAACAATCAAACCACACTCCTTAAAGTCCCCCAAAAGTTCTTATTAATATGTAAAACGGAATGAGTCACCGGTGCTGGGTGGACGCTTTCCTTAAGGTCCATTACGTTGATGATTAAGTGTAACAAAGTGTTTGGGGCCCAATACTGGTTGGCGCAAAGGATGTTCTTGAAGACAACTGACGGGAGTCTTACTTCTCGGGGCAATCCTTGTTGGCACGGGCGTACCTGTATTCGGTCCTCTTCCCTAACGTGACCGGGTCGAATCAGCAACTTTTCAACAGGCAAGGGAAGGCACTGCACTGACAAGTGTTTTAAGTACGCGCTAGAAAGAGAATCCAAAAGGCGCGAATCTTTTTGAAGTCTCTTAATTAAGTTCTTGACCAAACTTCTAAAATAATTCTAAGACTCGCTAGGTACGATCTTCATAGTTTAAATTGATAAGGGAACAGCTCCTGAAAGCTTCCGAACTTTAACTAATTTTTACAAAGAAAGTCGCAGCTCATATACTCATTTTCCGGAAATAGGGAACATATTTAGGTCAGAGGGTGAGTTTATCCAGATCTTAAGCCACTCGGTCTGTTATGCCCGAAAATTGCAAGATCAGATTTGTTCGGCAGGTTTCTGAGGCGGAGCACACTAAAGCAACACAGAAGGGTCTTATTCGGGAGAGGGGGACTACTGATAAGCTGGGGGATACTAAGTAGGGATAGGTTGGCACGACTCGCCCAACGACGCTTTCCAAAACAAATTAAAAAGGGATGCTTCTATTTTGAAATCTCTTTTCTGTTGCTTTGGGCCACTGCTCGAGTATAGAATACATGTATGCTCTTATATATGTACACATTGGTATACGCGTACACTACGACAGACAGACAGACAGACAGACAGACAGACAGACAGACACACACACACACACACACACACACACAACCACACTTAATCAAGTGTGGTTTAGGTCCTCATCTCCCTACTTTGCGTTAGTGCATCAACTTTCATATTATATATATATATATATATATATATATATATATATATATATATATATATATATATATATATATATATATATATATATATATATATATTTCTACACGATTACATGCAGCTTATTTCATTAGTTTTATAATTTTCTCCATTATTTCATTATTAATTTATCAATTTTAATTTATTACTTTGACTAACCATTGCCTAAGTAATCGCCATTTTATTTACTTAATATAAAGGAGCACATTTACAAATACAAACCCTGTGGCCAATAAAACACCACAGCTCTTCATCATCCCAACCCCCTCCTGATTTCAGTCAATCAAACCCCGACATCTTATCAAATACCTCGATTCTATATCAATTAACGCCCAGGACTTCTTTTGATTCAATCGCCTCATCTCCTTTAGTGATATCAGGAATCACAGCTTTAACAAAGATTACACAATTCCAGTAACGAATTCGTTTATGCTTTGTTATTTCTGTTAGATCCAGGTCACTTCTTTGTTCTTAAAGACTGGCGATAGACACCTCTCTTCAGAACCTCATTCAAACAATCTTTACGTTCCTTGTTTCAGGTGTGTGTCATTCGTATATTTGAATAACTTTTGTTGTTCGTACCCATGGATTTATGTGGTATTTGTACGAGTTAGGTTCGTGAGTTTGAATTACTATGATTGATCGCACTTTTGATTACTTGTATTAGTTGGATCTTTGAATTTTTGTGCTCTCCATACGAAGCTGTTCCTACGCTTGTGTTCCTATGGTATCATTAATCTTAAAATTACATTGTTGGATTAAATGTTTATGCTTTATATTCACTCATCCTCTCAGGTGGTACGTAAGAAGCACCTGACCAGTGGATTGATATCCTGAAGATGTTATTTGATCTGTTTAATTGCATAATCATCAGCAGCAGATAGAGTGAAGAATAATGTGTAATCTAGACAAACTCAAGTAACCTAATCATCTGAAAGAGCTAAGAACAATCGTAATCATCAGATATAGAGAATAATCATGTATAATCAGGGAAATCAGAGAAGTATATAATATAATAAAATATATATCGATAAACCGTCGTAATTTGAGTATTCATACAAGTAATCGTAACTAGAATACATAGCAAAAAATCTTTTTTAAAGAAGACAATCACAAGTAGTCATATACAGTATATATAAAAAAACCCCCTGTAATTTAGCAATAAGAAAAATGTAATCGGCAGAAATAGGTACAAATTGTTTGTAATCTGAGTAATCACTGAAATTAATGCAAACATCAGATCGATTGAAGAATCTTCTCTAATATGAGTAATCATGTCTGTAATTTGAACAATCACATAAATAATCAGCAGATATAGCAAGGAATCATATACAATATTGGCATTCACAAAGGAAGTCACAATTGGAAGATACAATAAAGAATTGACTATAATATAGTAAAAAATAACTTTTAATCTAAGTGCTGATGAAATAAATCATAATCTGTAACATAGCAAGGAAAGGCCTGTAATCAGAGTCATCTCATAAGTAATCTTAATCGGTAAATACATATATCCAAGTATATTCTGTAATCTGGAAATTCTAACCAATAATATACTGAATAAATACTAGCGAATAACTGTGTGAATAGTGGTCAATCAAACAATCATAATTAACAGATATAACAAATCATCATCTGTAATCTCTCAAATCAAACAAAGAGAACATGTGCAAAATAACAACCCATCCTAATCCGTACATATATCAAAGAATTATGTGTAACCCGAACAATCATAAAAGTAATCATGATCAGTAGAGATAACTAAGAACGTCAAAGAAACAGGACAATCACACAAATAATCCTAATCAGAAAATGAGGAGAAGAATCTTATGAAATTTGGTTGATCACACGATAAAATTAGAATTAATAGCGAAGAATCTCATTCACTATGGTAATAATACATATAATCATAATAGATATAGCAAAGTGTGTCTGTAATCCGGAAAATCACGAGATTAATGATAATCGAGAGAGATATAGCGATTTTTTTCTTTCAATGTCTATCTGGCGATTGTCACCAAGGGAATTAATTGCCGTGATCAATTAATCCTATTAATAGGCGATGTTAAAACAAATAAAACAAAAAAAAAACAAAAACAAAATGCACACCAAAACCATGAAAAACAAGCAACGGGCATGCTCACGCGTGGGAGGGAGGCCCGCATACCCCCGGCGCCCGAGCATATACCCACCACCACAAGAGGCATATAAAATGGAGGCCAGCCTCCTCTAAAAAGTCACTCCAGAGTCAAAAGTGCACGAACTCGTCCCAAGGATACGGGGAAAGGGGTAGCATCCCCGCTCGTCCCGGTACCGGGAAGGGCAACGTGCGCGAAGATCGCCCAGACGAACAATCTGGAAGACAACGCTCCTCAAATGGCGGTGCGTCCCACGAGTGTGTCCGATTCGAAGACGACAGAAAGCGATCTGAAGCCCTAGATGCATTTCGGGTATATCCGGAGTAACAATCACAGTCCGATGGCGCGCAACTTTAATTCCCATCGCCTGTCTCTCATTTTCTTTGCAAGGGACCCCGGAGGGCTGACCTGAATCTTGCCATGTAGTGGGTGTGAAGAAGAGTGATAATCACTTTCTGGTCGCCGACTCTTTGGCCCCCTCATAGAAGCGATCATTACCCTCTATCTGAGATAACAAAGAATAATTTGGAATTGGGGCAATAAGACCAGTAACCAAGAAAAGCAGATAGTGAGAAAAAGTCTGAAATCTGAGCAAAAACACAAGTAGTCGTAATTCGCGGATCGAGTGAAATATCTTGTGTGAGTAATTCTAATCAACAATTATAGCGAATGATCTGTAATCTGCGCAGTCCCAAAACGACTCCATTTATAAAATTTAGAGAAGAATCGTCTGTGAGCTCACAAAAGCAATCAAAATCGACAGATATAGCGAAGAATAATCTGGAGAATCACACAATTTATCATAATCAACAAATAATCATATTTGTTCTTTCAAATCTGATATTTAATGGACATTTACCTACAATTTCTTGACCGATACATGAAACCTTTATTGGTACCAACACATCTGCGTCAGAATTCTAATATAAAATGTTTGTCTGAAATGATGAATATATAGTTCTTCTTTCTTTACTCTCCAAGAGTATCTTTTTTTTAGAGGATTTACAAAAGGTGGAAAATAAAAGATATCCGGAAGTGAAGATGAGACTGAAAATAATCCCGGAAGATGAAGTTCGCCTTCGTACGTCACTTGCTTTCATTTTTCTTTTTTACAGCTCGAGCTAAATAATTAGAAGGGATGGTTATAAATATTTACAACCTACTTAACTATTTGGATGATATCTATTATTAGACGAACAAGAATAAATAATGTAATCGTACCCAGCCTACGGTGCTGTTTCCTTGAGTGTTTTTCATCGAACGTCACGACCCGCTGTTTATTTAGAGGGGAAGTGGCACTTATCTGGCAAGAGCCTACAAAGGCATAACTCACCTTAGTCGTTAATGGGAAAAGCAAGTTTCCGGTTTGCATTTTAGTGAAGCAGAAATGCTCACCCAATCGACTGGTTAAGGATCCGTTTAGACGACTGGTAAGAGTTGTCAAGGTCGAGTTCTTGCTCAAGGTCATTGTCCCTTTCAACTAGTGGTGAGAGGTCAAAGACAATGTCCTGTTCGAGTGATGGGTTGCCCCCGGAATACCCAAGTTCTGACTACCAAAGAATACAGATAGGATCCAGTTTAGGAATAGAGCTATTTAACTATGAATGCACACGTGTTAAAACCGCCCGCCGAAACTGGACCCCATAGGGAGGGGTGAACAAGCACCCCACCCCCCTCCCATTTCTGTAGAATTAGCTGCCGTCCAAATGAGAAAGGCGAGTTGAGGCTTGCAAAGAAAGTGGCTAACAAAAGGTCAAAATTGAAATGTTTTGAAGAAATAAAACCAAGGTAGTCTCAATCTTGTTTGAGACTGCTGGGGGCATTGGGGCTGGAAGGGCGTTACCCACCCCTAGTTATTAAGTGTAACATTATACACGGATCACCTAGTTGTGGGAGCTAAGGGTAGTAAATGGGGTTGGGGGTAATGTGGATAGGACATGGGTGGAGCATCGGTGTATCTGGGCGTGGTAGCCCATTCAGATGCAGGCTGAACAATATGTATCCTTTCGAGGCTGGATTTAATATCCGAATAATAATATTAATTTTAAAAAATACAACTACAAAGATAATTTAAAATCTCAGTCTTAAAAAGACACGAAGATATTTTTCTATTTAAAGAAAAAGCGAAACCCAACGAGGACATCTTTGTTAAAAAAGTATTGACAGAGATTCGTAATATAGATGGTTGCCGGTTTGGGGGTGTTGGATTGCTCAATTGGATCTTCACTTGCTTAGGGTGAATGAGGAACTTTCCACAATCGTCCACGATGTCGTGGGGATGAGGCTTGGCTTTGCTATAGCAACCGCATTGTCAGAGAAAAGGAAAGAAATATTTGATTGGGGTATCAGGGAACAGTAGGGTACACTACATAACTACCCCCACCTCCGTTTCACAACGATGGTAAGTTCCTACTCAGGAGTGGAAATAATCTAGTAGTTGCGCCACTTAAAACCAATCAATCAATCCTACTCAGGACTACACAACCCGCAATTCAGTGCCACTCACGTGGGATTTCCAGCACTTTAAAGGAGTATCTTTGGAAACAAAAGGAATAAAAGAGTTCGAAAGGAAGACTGCTTGTTTTTTATGCTCTCGAGATTCAAAGAGCAACAGCAACGAGGCCGCATCACGCAGAAAGTAAAGAGAGATCTGTACAGAAGATAGACGAATTGAAAATAGTCTACGATATAGAGCGGCAGGTTTCCCTCAAGTCAATGGGGTCGGGAAGATACACGATCATGGATACTGTTGGTGGAAGCATGTACAACTGTGGGCACTAGGACAAAAAGGCGTGCCATTGCTCGGGGTTTCTGTCGTAGCAGGGAAATTACCACCACAACTACCTCTTATGGTTATGATGTTTTACCAACATCGTTTCTCAACGTCGATATTTGGAAAAGAACCCTCGAAATTCCTTTTCATATCAAATAGATTTGGATGCAAAAGAGACCATTTCGAAAATGTTGCTAAATAAAACTTAAGAATTCCTCCTTTTAAAGTTTTGTATTTCATTATTTTCCCTCCAAAAACTTCTGATTTAAAGAAATTCAAATACTCTAACGATCATCCTTTATATTACAAAGATCGCCTCCATTTATACACCGCGTACCGTCTTTGAAATAGTTTCCGTGCCTGTGCATACATTTTTCTTTCATTAGTTGTTCCGATATAACATGTACATGTTTATGTATGTGTGTGTGCGAGGAAAAATCATCTCAGTTTTCTCAGATGGCAGCGGCCTGGCAAAGGATATTTTGATGGGAATATGGTCCCTCCATGAAGGTCATCGAGCACAGAGATAGATCGAGGCAGGAGAGCGAAGCGATCTATGAGAATGGTGCGTGAATTTGTCTACATTTACAACATTGATCACCAGCTCTTCTCTTAGGTCCTCCAAGACCTGGACCCGGCGAAAAGACCTCGGCAACAGTGTGGCAACGCGGCAGATGTTGGCCACGTCGCGATAAATTGAGAGCCGAATTTGCACCAAAAGTATAGTATACCTCATATGCTGGTGTAGCTATACTTCCACATGCAGAAATGTGGGTATTTGAAGTCAAACGGAGAAGGGCGGCGATATTATGTCGGGTGTAAAGTTCACATACATTTGCCTGTCTACCATTTCGTGATGAATGGGTTGCATAAGCCCTTATACCCCTATTGGGGGTGGGCATTGAACCGTGCCCAACATGGTCTCTTGAAAACCAACACGGAAAGGGAAAGAGATGAACCTCCACAGCTCTTCCCAGTTAATCCGGCGTTTATGGCATTTCTATTGAATGAAAATGCCTGGCGTAGTTAGAAGGGGATGCGGGGTCATCTTCGATGAGAAAATCCTGACTAGAATGGCCGTAGCCTTGCTGGAAGCGGAGCTTTGTGGTCTCTGGCCTTAGAAAGCTTCAAATCCGTGAGCGGACGAGACACCTTGGTGCCTGGGTCTCATGTCTTTAAGAGGCTCTTGATAGAGCTAAGATTCCTTGTTGCTACCCTCATTTTAGGGTGAAGACTTTGAAAGACCCAGGGATATCCTCATAAATACTTTCCAGGGATTTACCTCCCTGGGTCTAATGACTCGTGGGAGACGCGCGGGGCAGCTTAGAGTTTTGCAAAGGGGTTTTGTTGGGTTGATTCGAAGAGGGGGCGGATTGGAATCCGTAATCGACCCAGCTTTTCCAAGGTGGCTCTGGGTAGGAGGTAGAGCCCGCAGGACGATTCCAAACGGGCGCGGTAGCTGTCGTGCTCATAGGCCTGGAGGGACCAGCAGCAATGGGTGGTTTGTTAACATGAGAGGTGTATGAACTCCCAGATCGCGCGGGGCGCTACAAGACTAATTTCCTAGCCTCGCGCAGATATATTTGCTCTGCTGCCTGAACGTCCAGAACATCCTTCATAAACAAGTACGAGTCCTCTTGCTTTGAGGGAGTAGGGTGCGGATCGCCCAAATTCACACACAACCTTACATGGTACAGTTTTATCGTGTAAGATCTTGGGGCGATTCGCCCTGATTTTGATTGGACCAGACTTATTACGTCTGCAAGTTCGATTCTTATTGCCAAAGTAGTGACGACAATGACACGAATGCCTTGACAGGGTGGAAGCCCGTCCGCCACCGGAACCCCTCGGGAAAGAGAGCAACCACTAATTTTCTTCTCTTTTTATTTTTTCTTCTTCGGAGAGGAGTGAGGGGAGTGAGCCTTCTTATCTTCTCCCGCGGATGGGCGACGTTAGGTCGAAGGGGCCAACCTTAACCTTATCCTTCTCCAAATTTAGGCAGGATTCAGCTTCATTTGGGCTTCAAAACGATGGATGGGGGAGGGGGGTCCCTTCCTCTCTTCTTGGGTCGTCGGAGACCTGTGTCATGTCAGGAGGATTTTGCACAGGGGCGAACTTAGACTCGGGAGTATCTCTCACGCGGTCAGTAGTCGCCGGCAGGCAAAACCCTACCATCTTGTGCGGAGGAACTTCCCGGAGTTATGTCCACATCAGGACCGGGCCTCCATCTGTCCATTTTTGCCAGTTGTCGATGCTTCCGATCGAGGCTTCAGGAGTCCTAAGGTCTGTCTGGGTTATGTTCTTAATGGGAGCCGGCTTCTATCGGGAATTATGGGGGGGGGGGGGCAGGCATGCCGGCCCCAGGCAAGGTCACAATTCGCGCGTCAATTAAATGTGAGGGAGTGCCCAATGGACCCTTCTACCCTTGGTCATCGCTCTTAGAAGTAGGATAGGGGGAAACCTCCTCTCCGGTAATGGATCCTGGAGCGGCCACTCAGAAGGGGTAAGGGGGAAGGTTCCTCTCCATTTGAGTTGAGATACGCAAGAGCAGCTTTGGAAATGGTAAAGGGGAAATCCCCTTTCGCTTCCGTGTGCGTGGAGAGTGCCCCCTGTTTTTGCTATGGTTAATAGTAAAGAAAGGAGATACTATGACTTCCCAATGCTTTTGGAGGTTAAGTCCACATAGTATCATAATATTTAAGAATATGATCATTTACACATATTTGGTCTATATAATCGAGCTAAGATGGGCCTTACAACCCCAACGGCCGTAATGGCACTTTGTTCTGGTGCTTTGAACCATAAAGGATCGAGCCAGCGTATCCAATTTTGATGTGCACTGGATGCAATGAACTGAGTCGACGACATAACAGCAACCACACCTAAGACCTCTCCTAGTCTGCGAGCTTTCGGCCATCGCAGCAGGTAGGATGTACTTCACGGTATATCCTACCATTAGGCTATGTTATGGTAATAGGAGGAAAGTGCACAGAGCCGCTAGAACCTCTCTATATATTAAAATAAAAGGTCGGGACGAGTTAGATAAAGGTATGTAATAAGGAGAAGTAGGGATAGGCGGGTCCCCAAAGGAGTAATTTTGGTGGTCACCTATTATAATACTCCGGCACAGGGTTATTCCGGGAGTACGTGCAGTCCCTCTAAGTACCGTCTCTAGTGAACTAACAGGGTGTCCTTAATTCTAGATATTTTTACAAGGTAAAGGGGATAGTCGTATATAAAACTCTTGGTGCATTAAAAAGTAATGTCCAAGAGGGTACTGCAACGCACACTGACTGGAAATTGCCCAGCGCGCGGTTGATCCCCAAAATCATCCTTTCCCAATGAGCAGCCAGAAAGGCAGGTGAAAAAGAGTATATTCCTTACTATGTCGTACTAGTCGTCGACAAGATGGCCAAGATCTGAAGATCTATCATGTGACAGACCCAGAGAAATGACTCTAGACTTTTAGTTGGCCTGATAGCTAACAATGCAGTAAAACCCGATCCGTAAGCAGTACAGGTTTATGCACACGAGAACGGTTGCGGATAAATGGTTAGGGAAGGGGTTAAAGGGCCAAAGCGCAATTCCCATTTTCCTTCCTCAACACCCAGGACCTCTTAAACCTTGTCTCTTGCAAATTGTGGACGTCAACGGACGTTGTTTATAGAGGTTCCAAAGTCTCTCTTCTGATATGTCACGAGGTAGTTGGCCAGATCCTTAATCCTAGAAAGGATAAATAAGGAGGTGATGCTCTAAGAGCTCAAGTCAATTGAGTGAGGCAGCCCTTCCTAATGGGCACTCGGGCCAGGAAGACGTGCCGCTCATCCTTAGTGTAGCAGTCTACACATGGTATCCCCTACTTGGCCAGGTCTTGCAAGCAGGTTCCAGGCGCAGTAGTCTACACACTGTACCTCCTGCGGGGACCTTCTTGACGAACTTTTTTTCACAATCATCAGAAGGAGAATGCCCTTTTTGGTTTTAGCTCCTTAGTTTTAAGTATTAACAACAAACAATTCAATTTAGGTTAAAATACCTAACATTAAATAAGTGAGTTTAAGGTTTAGCGAGTCAACTAAAATCACTTGTCTTAATTCTAGGTTTGTATCGCACATGTAACTAATTTAATCACTCAATTACCTGTCAATTGGAAATAATTTATATAACTAATTAGAGATTTTACCATGTTTGTTATTTATAATTTATACTGTTTACTCAATTAGAAGTTGTAATAATTATGTTTACCGAATGCGATTATAAATTATCATGTTTACAAATCATGGTTACCTTGCCGGGGTAATTAAATTTACTTAGCGTGGAGGTTAGAGAAAGAACCAGTGTTTTAAATCCACTACTCATTGGGTCAAGAACTTCACTATAAAAATTCAAAGCGAAAACCAATAAGGGCATCTTTTGTAGAAAGTTTGCAAGGAGAGATCTGTAGTGGTGAAGATATTCGAAGGGAAAATGTGTGGAAGATATTAAGCCGCAAGTTTTCCTGCAGGTATTGGGGCTGGAGTGGGCAACTGTTGGTATTGAGGCCGGGAGGGTATATCATCTCCACATTCAGCTGTAGAATGGTTTAAATGCTACATGAGGTAGTAATAAGAGAGATACGTGAAGGTAGTAGAAGTGAAAAAGTGCGGGAAGAAAGCAGGTATGATAAAAACTAGCCCCTAACCGGAAGAAAGAGAGAGAGGGTGACCCTACCTATTTCTGTCACTGCGAGAGATGAATGGACGAAAGCTAGTCGGCTATTCGACTGCAAATTTGCTGCTAGTCAAGAAATATAGGTGAGAAGGGGTTTGTAACGAAAGTTGTGAAAAATGTGTAAAATGAAAATGTCTAGAGCAAAAACGTCACAGGTAGTTTTAGTTTTAGTTAATTTAGGTTAAAATACCTAACATTAAATAAGTGAGTTTAAGGTTTAGCGAGTCAACTAAAATCACTTGTCTTAATTCTAGGTTTGTATCGCACATGTAACTAATTTAATCACTCAATTACCTGTCAATTGGAAATAATTTATATAACTAATTAGAGATTTTACCATGTTTGTTATTTATAATTTATACTGTTTACTCAATTAGAAGTTGTAATAATTATGTTTACCGAATGCGATTATAAATTATCATGTTTACAAATCATGGTTACCTTGCCGGGGTAATTAAATTTACTTAGCGTGGAGGTTAGAGAAAGAACCAGTGTTTTAAATCCACTACTCATTGGGTCAAGAACTTCACTATAAAAATTCAAAGCGAAAACCAATAAGGGCATCTTTTGTAGAAAGTTTGCAAGGAGAGATCTGTAGTGGTGAAGATATTCGAAGGGAAAATGTGTGGAAGATATTAAGTCGCAAGTTTTCCTGCAGGTATTGGGGCTGGAGTGGGCAACTGTTGGTATTGAGGCCGGGAGGGTATATCATCTCCACATTCAGCTGTAGAATGGTTTAAATGCTACATGAGGTAGTAATAAGAGAGATACGTGAAGGTAGTAGAAGTGAAAAAGTGCGGGAAGAAAGCAGGTATGATAAAAACTAGCCCCTAACCGGAAGAAAGAGAGAGAGGGTGACCCTACCTATTTCTGTCACTGCGAGAGATGAATGGACGAAAGCTAGTCGGCTATTCGACTGCAAATTTGCTGCTAGTCAAGAAATATAGGTGAGAAGGGGTTTGTAACGAAAGTTGTGAAAAATGTGTAAAATGAAAATGTCTAGAGCAAAAACGTCACAGGTAGTTTTAGTTTTAGTTAATTTAGGTTAAAATACCTAACATTAAATAAGTGAGTTTAAGGTTTAGCGAGTCAACTAAAATCACTTGTCTTAATTCTAGGTTTGTATCGCACATGTAACTAATTTAATCACTCAATTACCTGTCAATTGGAAATAATTTATATAACTAATTAGAGATTTTACCATGTTTGTTATTTATAATTTATACTGTTTACTCAATTAGAAGTTGTAATAATTATGTTTACCGAATGCGATTATAAATTTATCATGTTTACAAATCATGGTTACCTTGCCGGGGTAATTAAATTTACTTAGCGTGGAGGTTAGAGAAAGAACCAGTGTTTTAAATCCACTACTCATTGGGTCAAGAACTTCACTATAAAAATTCAAAGCGAAAACCAATAAGGGCATCTTTTGTAGAAAGTTTGCAAGGAGAGATCTGTAGTGGTGAAGATATTCGAAGGGAAAATGTGTGGAAGATATTAAGCCGCAAGTTTTCCTGCAGGTATTGGGGCTGGAGTGGGCAACTGTTGGTATTGAGGCCGGGAGGGTATATCATCTCCACATTCAGCTGTAGAATGGTTTAAATGCTACATGAGGTAGTAATAAGAGAGATACGTGAAGGTAGTAGAAGTGAAAAAGTGCGGGAAGAAAGCAGGTATGATAAAAACTAGCCCCTAACCGGAAGAAAGAGAGAGAGGGTGACCCTACCTATTTCTGTCACTGCGAGAGATGAATGGACGAAAGCTACTCGGCTATTCGACTGCAAATTTGCTGCTTGTCAAGAAATATAGGTGAGAAGGGGTTTGTAACGAAAGTTGTGAAAAATGTGTAAAATGAAAATGTCTAGAGCAAAAACGTCACAGGTAGTTTTAGTCGAGTTTGAGGCTACCGGGCTGTACAGAGGCTGGAAGAAGCTGTCGTTTTTCCAGGAGCCAGGTGTAGCAGGCTATAAGGGGATCCCTTTGTAGGGCTTTGGGTAAAAAAAATTGGTGCTGGGGCATTTTCGTAGTGGGGTCTGGAGGTAATGTCCAAAACTTACCGGCTTTCGAAAAGATAGGGTTAGGGGAAGTGAAATTTTGTGGAAGTTGGCCGAATACTCTCCAAAATAACTTAAACCGCCAAGGATTGCACGCAACTCTCCTGGACCTGTCTTCGTTCTGCAAAGGGATGGGAAATAAGCTACACCTACACACCAAAAATAATGGAACTTCATTATTTGCTCGTGCCAAATTTACAACTTAACATTTTGAAATGAGTTTTAGAAAGATGGTGGCTACTGCCTAGCCGAGACGAAACAACTTTTCCGTATACAATGAAGTAAAGCTACATCGAATGCGGTTTGTCGCCGGATGGGGTCCATTTTCAGGTTGACTTCACGTCGGCTGCCATACGTTGTAGATACCCGTGGTTCAGATTCCACGTTAATCATTATGTCCACTAAATAAAGACATCTTAAATGAGCTGTAATTTAATCACGAATGTATTTCCCGGGTTTTCTATATCAATGTTTGTTTTCGATGGTGCCTTTTCTTGTGCATATATTTAAAAGTTGGTATTAATTATAAGCAGAGGACAATTTGTCTTCGAATTTCCGGAATATTTGATAAGATTTCGTCATTTACCCTTTAAGGACCTATATATTGATTTAAAGGTTATTATATATATATATATATATATATATATATATATATATATATATATATATATATATATATATATATATATATTTATATATATAGTCCAATTCGTGCATACAAAGGTCAAATGGCCTCTGATCTAGAAAAACATAGCCAAATTCGGGAGCATTTTGGACGTGCTAAGAAGACTTTAAGAGCTCTACAATGACCTTTAATGATCTCAAGGGGTTTCGCCTGAGCTCCAAATTTCGAAAAGAGTCTCGAATATTCTTCGGTACAATCGCAAGCGTAATTGATATTTTTTATTTCATTTTACCTTCTTCTTATATTTAGCGAGGGTTGTATTTCGGCGTCGAGCTTGAATTAAAAAAAAAAATGCGGTAAAGTATTCTCTCTTTCTCTATGAACTAAATCTATTTTTAAAGAAAGATTTCAGATGTATTCGTATTTTTTATAATTCTTTTTAATATAAATTTCGTTGTGAACTATAATTTAGATCGGCTTTAAATTTCCTTACTTATGAAAGAATTTTAGGGTGACAGTAATGGTTGGCACAGAGCGAGACAAAGTTTGCTTTAAACGACTTAACTACATCAACCCATTCACTTACATGCACATAAAAGCTTACACACAAACGAGCATGAAATTTCAAAATCACAGGCAGGTAATCAGAATAATATCTTATCACACTCTCACATAAACCGACAAACATGTAACTTAAAACCCAACGACAGGAGCTAAATATTTGTTTAAGACAAATGATGTATGACGTCTATTGGTAAAAGAGAGGAGGGGAAATATTTTTCTTAGGAAATGTGTGTTTGAATATGTGTGTATATGACTATATACATGTGTACAGCCGCGTATAGAGACTATTTTTATGAGCATTACCGCATCGTCTTCAATCAATAAAATCAGCTTTGAACTGATACTCTCAGCACAGCTGGTCGTTGCTTACTTTTCATCCGAGACCAGCTTCATACATCATAGGTTTTACCCTTTTGTTTACTATAGGAAATCTATGGTCGTGTGAATGGGTGGTTATAGTGCATCATACATTCGTTATATGAATAAAGAAAGGTCTATTTTTATTAGTTGCAACTTGAGCAGGAAGGTGAAGATAGAGTGAATGCAGGGACCAATTATCATTTCTATATGAATTTTGTGTGATATCTGGAGTAGTGTGATTGATCTAAACGTGAATTCACACACTAAATGGTACCATTCTTTGAACTCGGATTTGTTTTCTTCAAAACTTCAACTCTATACAATCTCCTACAGATTGGGATTCAACCCTACTATAAATTACCACCACCTCCCACAGATCTTCCTGTACTATTAAGCGCAAGGCCACCAATCATAGTGATGGGTTCGATGTGTAATAGCAGCTCGTCCAGATAGGTTAATCTCTAGGCAGAAGGCCCCAAATACGTTTCTCACAAACACCCTGTATGTGCACTTATCATAAACAATATCATTTATTTCCTCCTCCTCCAGCCCTTCTTCTCTCTTACACTCATTCACATATTCAATACACCTTTTATGCAGTCTTACAACCCTCCTTACACATACATACCATAGATATTTCCCAAGCTGCTATCCCTAGAGATATTTCCTTCCTCTTCCATAGTATATTTTCATTTCCATGCAACAACGCTGCAGCCACCATACTCTTATGCAGCTTTATGGTACATTTCACATCCAGTCTTACCATTCATTATCACTCGAATTGCCCCAGATACTTTTCCATCATTTATAACTTCGTGGTTGTAATCTGCTAGATCTCTACTACTATAACTTGCTATGCATCCTACTTATACTTAAAACTTTGCCCATGATTACATGGGTAACACCAGAGATTGAGATATCACACCCCACCCGATTGTAACCGCAAGTATTATCATTACCTTAATCTTTTAGTCATTCACTTTTACATCCCTCTTCTTAAGCACCCTTTCATAAGCTATAATCACCATTTTCACATCCCTTTCACCCTCAACCACCAACACCAGGTTATCAGTATATACCGACATAAAGATAACCAACCCTTCACCATTACTCATTTATTTCACTCTGCTTTCCCTCGATCCACTGCCTCATTCTCTCTGTACTCCATCCATAAAAATATTAAACAGCTATGGTGATATCCCACAACATTGTACTGAACTATGTTTCGCCCTAACACACGCCTTACTTACAACATAAATACTCCTTACACTACCATAGTGCATCTCTATCTAGAAGTTTATAAACTTTCTCCAGATCTATAACCCAGCATACACTTCAGAACTCATCCCTATTTTTTCCCAGCTGCATCAGTGCTTGATCAACACACACCCTATCAATTTTAATCTCCCTTTCTCCCTCGATCATCCTTTATCAATCCTTTACCCTTATACAAAAACACTATTACTGAATTCTTCCATTCCCAAGGAACTTTTTCCACTTTGGAATCTCATTAACACAGCCCCTAGACCAAATCCATAACACAGTTACCACCACTTTTTAGTATCTCAGATACTATAGCATAAAATCCAGCTGCTTTCTCATTTTTCATTTGTAATATCTTGCATCTACTTTTGAACTTCTTATTGCTCACAGGTACCCGGCCATTCATGTTCTTGATGTTCACACAATTAGACTCTCCTGATTCCACACCCTACTCACTTCCTTACAGAATAACTTCCTGTTCCCATCATGATTCCCATTCATCTTTCGTCCAAATGCTTCATTTGCTGCTTTCCTCTGTTTAATCATTTATTTTCCATTGCTTCCCATCTTCTTGTATACATTCAACCACATTATCCTGTCATTTTCAACTGCACGATTAAGCATTTGCTTTCAACTACACGCTTCATCACATCGCCACTCATCTTTCCATCTAGGGCGCACACACACACAGATGTTAGACTACATTCTAGTACTTCATTAAATTTGTTGCTTATTTACTCTAGCTTCATGCTTGCACTTATTTCCTCCTTTCTATTATCAAGTATTCACACATACTCCAACCCTTTCTCTCTGACTCAATAACCTTTCACTTCTTAATCTCCCTTTCCTCATGCACCAACAATTTTAACTTTACCCAACACAATCATGTGATCAGAGAGTACCATAATCATATAACTGTTTTTTACCATCATATACATCCTGCGACGTATTCTTTATTATACCTTTAAGTTCTCCAACTCTCCTTTGCCCAATTCATGTGTATTTATGCATATTCTCGTACTGAAAGAATGTGTTTGGTACATATGTTACCTTCAGTACATAACCTTACCACTTGCTCTCTATTTTCATTCTTTTCGAGTGTATCACAAGCTTTAGTTATCCCCATTTTCATTTTGTCATCTTCTAGGCCTTTAAAAATCACTTAAAATAGGGTTGGGCAACCTTTTTAAGTGGGTGTGCCAAAATTGGCCAAATCTTTGATACAAAATTTCTCACGTGCCAATAATTGACTCAAACCCAATAAAAGGATATAAAATTGAATATATTCTTTTATCGTTTTTAATCCCTTATGGTGCATAAAAATCACAAGGAAAAGATAATTGAATCTTTAATATTTTAAGTAGAAAACAACAAATCCAAACTAGAGAAACAAAAATTGTTGACCTTTCTATTTATTTACCATCAATGAGACTTCTGCTGCTGCCTCACTGATAGCAGATAATTCATAACAGGTTGTACGCCATGCGGTTGATATATAAAAGAAGTGGAGATTACATTTATTTAAGTTTCTTAAGTTAAGCATTTGGCTTCGCGTGCCGGCAAGAGGTCGTTGGCACTCATGCCAAGGGTTGCCCAGGCCTATCCTACAACCATCAACCAATAACCATTTATGATTACATCAACCACACGTCCCAATACATTCTAAAAACTTTCATTCTCAGCTTAAAATCTATCATAGCAGAGGCCCATGTATTACAACTACGTCCAGTTTCTCATTGCAGATCTCAACTTCACTTGGATAATCTTCGAGCTGAGACATTAGTAGCTAACCAATACATCATGCCACTCATCACCCAAAAGCACTGCCACACTTTATTTAGTCGTAACACCCTGATCTACACACGACCGCACTCTATCCCACACAAGCCCTTCAGTCCATTCTACGTCTACTTCACATAGAGCAATTTTTTATTTTAAAGATAATAACAACCACTCCACACTTTCTCACATCACATATATCCCTCACATGCCATACAACCCACTCGATCCACCCAACGACGTGGATTAAAACGGAAGCAGAGGAGGGAGGCCGCGACATCTCTGCCCATTACCATCGATGTGCGGTTTTCGAGCCCAGAGGCCCACTATTCGGGTTTAGTCGACTTTTACCGCACGCGCCGAAGGAGGTTATGGTAAATCTGGTCATTAAAGGAAAACCAGGACCCACCGAAAACACCAAACAAGGAACTAAATTATAATTTACTGGGTGTGGAAATTTGGGGAATCCTTGAAAATTATAGACACAATTTTTAAGGATTCCCGAAATTTCCAGTTTCGATAAATTACAATTTAATTCCTTGTTGATTCTTGATTTTGGTGGATCCGTGTTTACCTTTGATGACCAGATTTACCAGATGACCAGATATATATATATATATATATATATATATATATATATATATATATATATATATATATATATATATATATTAATACATTGCTTCCTTCGTTATGTTTTGTTGCAGAAAATTAATAGCATTTTTTTACGGTCAGTCATGTGTGGACAAACTGTTCAATAAACTAACACCAAAACATTCATTGCCTATCATCTTCACATTGATGAATCTCCCTCTTTATTATCAGGTACCTGATTCTCATTCACTCGACACCCTTCAAGCAATTGTGCCGAAAGCTCATTCTTTTCAAAACCAAACTTGTTCATCGCATTCACCCTCTCCATTTGTTAATAAACACCCTCCTCTTATCTGCACTTTTCCAAGCTCTTTACCCCTTGCCCTTTCCTTAGTCACTCTTAAGCGGAGGTATCCCGCGTTGCCTGCTATAAAAAGTTCTATCGCAAATAAATACAGATCTATAATGATTGAAATTCTTATATTGTGGCTAATTATTATTATTTGTGGGGTGAAGACAGATTCAGGAGAGTTGCGCACTCTCCCCATCTAATATATATTTTGGAAAGTCTGTTTGTTTGAATGTATGTATGTACGTACGTATGTATATACACACATATATATATATATATATATATATATATATATATATAAATATATATATATATATATATATATATATATATATATATATATATATATATATATACATATGTATATTGATATATAGTCTATAAATATATATATTGGGTTGAGGAATAAGTTCTTGTGGTTTTATCATATTTATTCATTACCATTAACAATTTTAGAAAAACTTCATTTTTAATTGATAACAATAAGCGTGTTAATCAATAATATATTCTCCGTTGTTATTTACGACTTCTTCCCAACGTTCAACTAGTTTTCCGATGCCTCTGTAATAAAAATCTCTGGATTTTGACTCGAAGAATTCGTCTAGCCAGGTTCTTAATTCACATCAGTATTGAATGAAACGCCGCGCAAATTGTTGGAAAGCGATCGGAACAGATGGAAATCCGATGGAGCCTAAGTATGGCGAATATGGAGGATTCGGCAGGATTTCCCAATTAAGCGTTTAGATGGCGTCTTTTGTCATATTGGCAACGTGATGACGAGCATTGTCGTGTGGCAGAAGGACTCCATGACGTCGATGAGATCGCTTTTCACGAATAGCTTCGGCGAGTCGATACATTTGTTGAACGTAGAGTTCTGCATTGACAATCTCGTTGTTCGCAAGGAGCTTATAAAAAATATTGCCTTCACGATCCCACCACACACACAGCATCGTCTTCCGTGGATGAAGTCCTTGCTTTAATCGCGAAAGTGGTTTTTTATTGGCGTTAAGCCATTGTTTTCGATGGTTCATGCTGAAATAAACACACCACTTTTCGTCGCCAGTGATGATGCGGTGAAGAAATATGTCCTTATATCAACGAGTAGCCTTGTGGCGAGCAAGTAAACCTGCGGCAATCGTGGAGCGTTGAAGTTTGTTGCTTTCGCTCAAAGCGTGCGGAACCCATGCACCGAGTTTTTGAACTTTCCCCATCGAGTGAAGGTGATTCACTACAGTTTTATGATCATACGCGAATTGTACAGCCAATTTCCTAGTTGATTGACGAGGATTTTCATGAAGAAGGTCGTTCAATCGATCTTCATCCAACTTAATGGGACGACCAGAACGTTCTTCGTCATTAAGAATGAAATAACCGTTTTTGAAACGTAAAAACCAACATTGAGCTGTCCTTTATGATAAAGCATTTTCTCCGTACACAGCACAAATATCGCGACGAGCTTTGGCTGCATTTGCATTGTTCCCATCTCGATTGAAAATGAATAACGACAAGTGTCGAAAATGCGCCTTTCTTTCAACTTGACATTCCATTTTAAGGCTACAGAACAAAAATTAAATTAACACAACTTTTAAATAAACCGCAATGACTTATTACTCAACTTCAAGACGCAGCCTAAGCAAAAGCCTAATAGTCTACGCTGTTAAGAGACGTAGCCTAACTTTTGAAAATTTTGCTCTCATTATTTATTATTATTTCTTAATATGTGCACAAATCACATCAGCAATACTTAAATCAACACAACATTAAAAAAAACCGCAAGAACTCATTCCTCAACCTATATATATAATGAAAAATCTCACAAAGTGGCACGTGAGGAAAGCAATAATATGAAATAATATTAACCCACAGGAAAATGAAAAGATGAATCAAAGCACATTCGAACTATATTTGCAAGTTAATTTTAATTTTCATATATATATATATATATATATATATATATATATATATATATATATATATATATATATATATATATATATATATATATATAATGGGGGTAAAATTTCAAAGTGCACTGATCCTTTTTCCACACTACTGCTTTTTTTTCGTCTTGCATTCCTCTCCTTGTGTGCGAAATTTCATCACAATACAATGATATTTAGAGGTCGCCCCACATTTAATCATTATTTTTTTCTTCTTATTATCAGGTTATGGCAATCAATAATTGTTCAAGCCCCGAGTGTTGGCATCTCGGGAAGCTTCTTGATTCCCTGTCATGTGCCTGTCTTCCATGTAAGCAAGATGTGCTGTGCTGTCGTTGTACCTGTTCCATCATGTCCTGGAAAAGAAGACCGTCTCGGAAGGCCTGAACTTGGCATGTTGCGTGGTCCTCACTGTATGGGAGAGGGCCAGGACCCCGACACAGCGGGTGGATGATTGTGTCAGGAAATTTCGAGGAATCAAACGAGAAATACCAAGTACTCAATAAACACCGGAGTTGTGGGCGAGAGTCGGACCGTGTCAAGGAGAAAATGTTCCTGGATGACCTACAGGATCTCTTCGATATTGCGACAAGCAATGCCCTCGATGCCATGGCCAACGAAGAAGATAAGGAGTTCCTCAAGATGCTGCGTGAGGACATTTTCTCGTGCAGCATTGCAGGGATCGACCCGAATAAATCTGGAGTCGAGTCCAGGCGTGGCAAGAGAAAGGAGAAAGAAGCTGATCTCAATCGGAGATACGACGAACGAGAGGCCGCAGTTCAAGGGGCCGCTGCTACCTTCAGTTTCAGCTCCACATAGTCAGAGGAGTCACAGGATGAAGACGGCTACGGAGCTTCAACTTCAGCCTGTGCATCTGTTCGTCACTGGCGCTGTTACACAGGCCCTGGATCACGATATTTCTGATCTGACCTTGACCCGAAGTTTGATACCGTGGTCGCGTCGTCACACATAATATATCCAAGACGAAGAACTGAGGAAGAACTTTCAAGCAGCTGGTTCCCTCTCCTGCACTGGGACGGGAAAATGCCGCAGGAGATGGGAGGGAAGACATTGGAGAGGGTTGAGATTCTGGAACTGGTCAAGGATTTGGAAGTTGCTGGGTATTCCAAGTACTGCCCGAAGTACCGGAGAAGCTCAGGCCGCAGTGTGTCTGGAATTGCTAGAGTCTTGGAAGTTTCGCGACGAAGTAGTCGGATTGGACTTCGATACAACTGTAAGCAACACTGGCCTCCATAATGGCGCATGCGTGGGGATCGAGGAAGGTCTTGAAAATGAATTGGTGATGTTGGCGTACCGCCATCGTGTGTTGGAGATTATTCTCTCTGACGTCTTTGGAGTCGGCTTTGGGCAGACTGGAGGTCCGGAAGTCGCCCTTTTCGAGCGTTTCCATAAGGAGTGGCCTACCATCAACCAGCAAGAGTACACGGTGGCTGAGGATGCCCTCTTCGAAAGACATCTGGAGCAGCTCCGCTCCCAGATGAAGGATTACCTGGCATCCACCCTGGTTGATCCAACAAAGTGTCTACGCGATGACTACTTCGAGTTCCTGCAGCTCGCAGCCCTGTTCCTCGGAGGGGGCACAAAGACTCAACCATCATTTCGTGCCCCTAGGGCCATCCACCACGCAAGATGGATGTCAAAGGGCATCTACTGCCTCAGGATCTGAAGTACACGAACCCGATGAACGTCGCAGCAACCGCGAGCAATGCCCTTTTCCTGTTGGACGACTGGGTTCCAAACAAGATGAAGGCCGACTGCGATACTCGGATGAAGACGAAATATCCGACCGAAAATCACCCTCGCGTGGCAAAAATCGAAGACATCTGCCTTGATGCCTTCTTCAGCAAAAGATCGCATCGTGTTTTTGATGTCCTGAAGAAAGGCGGAGCGCAGGAAGCGAAGCAGGGCTTCCTGCAGATGGATCCTTTGGATGGGCAGAGCGACAAGCTATACGAGGACTTTTATGCTAGAGCCAAAAGCCTGAAGGTGGTGAATAACGCAGCTGAACGAGGAGTGGCCCTAGCAGAGGCGTACAATGCGATGCTGACGAAGGATGAGGATCAGAAGCAATTCATCTTCCGTCTCATTCACGAACACCGAATGGCCATCCCGGCACCCTCAAAGACCAGCCTGATGAAGAAAAAATGAAAAGTGGGGCGACCCCTAAATGATGAAATAGAGACGAAATTTTACTTATAACTCATTTTCGTGAAGTGTAATATAATTAGCCATGTGGAGAGAAAGAAATATTATTTCCAGTTTTTTTTTACCACAATATTTTAATAAAAATTTATTTATAACAACAGAACTAGTTTCGGCAAAGTTATAATTGATGAAATTTTCAACTGAGTAATGAAAAAGCCGAGCAAGGAGCTCATTATATATAAGGCGAACAAAATACTAAACAAAATAAAAAACGCAGGAAACAATCTGGAAAAAACATAACTATTTGGGAGGATTCAGGGGAAGTTACTAATTTCCGAGAACAATTGTTCAGGGGGTTTATAAATACGATTGGCGACTATATTCGAGATTAATTGTTAAATTTGTATTGTCTTTTGGATGAATTGAAATTATTGACTTTGTTAATGATGATAGATTCTGCAATTCTCCTCTCAATATAATTGTTTGATTTATAAATGATTTTTGCTTGGTTTACTATTATTTTATCACTGACATATATCACGCTAATGTGATATCTTCTAATATATATATATATAAATAAATATAATATAAATATATATATATATAAATATATATATATATAAATATATATATATATAAATATATATATATATAAATATATATATATATATATATATATATATATATATATATATATATATATATATATATATATATATATATATATATAAATATATATATATATATATATATTATATATATATATATATATATATATATATATATATATATATATATATAAATATATATATATATATATATATATATATATATATATATATATATATATATATATATATATATATATATAAATATATATATATATATATATATATATATAAATATATATATATATATATATATATATATATATATATATATATATATATAAATATATATATATATATATATATATATATATATATATATATATATATATATATATATATATATATATATATATATATATATAAATATATATATATATATATATAAATATATATATATATAAATATATATATATATATAAATATATATATATATATATATATATATATATATATATATATATATATATAAATATATATATATATATATATATATAAATATATATATATATATATATATATATAATATATATATATATATATATATATATATATATATATATATATATATATATATATATATATATATATATATATATATAAATATATATATATAAATATATATATATATAAATATATATATATATATAAATATATATATATATATATAAATATATATATATATATATATATATATAAATATATATATATAAATATATATATATATATATATATATATATTTATATATATATATATATATTTATATATATATATATATATATAAATATATATATATATATAAATATATATATATATATATATATATATATATATTTATATATATATATATATATATAAATATATATATATATATATATAAAAATATATATTATAATATATATATATATATTTATATA